>JAWNPS010000117.1:0-247343 GCA_035047385.1 Drosophila tripunctata | reverse complement strand
CTGTTTATAAACTGCCTTGCTTACTGCATTAAAGGCTTTAAAAAGAATCAAAATCAGCAAAACATAAATTTAGTTCATCAAACAATTTTTGCTCTTGCTTCCTGTTGCAATATGATAAGTTCGACCTGAACTCCTCCCACCACCCCCCAACAACTACCAACCAGCACCTCCACCCACCCAACATTGGTATACAGTATATCGATAGTCAGTCATTAAAGGATGTTAAACAGACAGACAGGTTTGAAACTTTGCTAACTTTGGCATCAACTGGTTTTTGGACGCCTGCTGCTGCTGCTGCTGCTGCATTATCGAATAACACATTCATTAAAACCCCAAAATATGGTTTACAAAATTTTTACGCAAAAATCCATCAGTGAAATGTGGATGCCACAGTTTTGCAGCAGACCACAACACAACTCAGTAGTTGCACGTTTCCATGCAGCGGTAATTATAAGTCCGTAAAACGGATTGAGTTCAGTTTCTGGGTTTGGGAATAGGAAGCCTATTAAGTGACAGTCGATTGCATACCGGAGAGAGAGAGCTGAATTAAGGACTTTTCTATAGACTATTAAGATACTTGGGCTTATGCCAGGCAGCTGTAATTTTAATTGGGTGAGGTAAAAATTGTTGCTTGTGAACTCAATGTTAAGATCCAGTGCAGCAGATCAAGTGAATAGTGGCGTTTGAGCCTTTTCCTTAAAAAACATAGAAACTTAAAATTTTTTCAGCTTTTCTATTAAATAAACAAATTAATAAAATGTATTTAAGTACGATTTAAAAAATATTTTAGTTTGCTAAATTCAAATCAAACGTTTAACAAAGTTTTAAATAGAAATTGATTGTATGAAATTTAACATGTTTCCACTTCTAACATTCTGTTATTGGTATAACATTACTCAATACGCTAGCGTTTAACATTTGCTGTTAACGCGTGCTGTAGCAAATCTTTGCACAAAAATGTTAACCGTTTTCTGTTTCTCTTCCACTCTCCTACTACAGACTACAACAACTGTTGCTGGTGCCATCGCCCGATCGCCGAGAATGCACCGGATTACTTGACGAGCACGGACGGACCGCGTTACTGCTCAGAGTCGTGCTTCACACAGAGCCGTCGTGCATCGTTCAAGAAGGCAAAGACCTGCGACTGGTGCAAACATGTGCGGCATGCGGTGAGCTATGTGGACTTTCAGGACGGTGCCTCACAGCTGCAGTTCTGCTCGGAGAAGTGTCTCAATCAGTACAAGATGCAGATTTTCTGCAACGAAACCCAGGCGCATCTCGACATGAATCCCCATCTGCGTGATCAGGGCTTGGAGGCAGCTGCGGCCGGAGATGGCGCCGGTCTCATAACACCCGATCTTTGGCTGCGCAACTGTCGCAGTCGCAGTGCCTCGCCAGCCTCAACCATTTCGATATCGCCAGGTCCAGCAGTAGGTGTGGGTGGAGGAGCAGCGATGGGTGCAGCGACCACTGTGAGTTCGAAGCGCAGCTCTCCGTGTCTGTCACCGCCACAGCATCCTAGCAAACCTCTGATCTCAGTGGCGCCCGTCTCCAAGTTGTTGGCCCAGAAGAGTCCAGCCAGCAGCAACTCGTGTGCTGCAGTTGCGGCACCGCCTGCCCCTCAGACCACAACGCCACAGCGTCATCATGCCCATCATGCCGCACCCAAGCTGGGCAGACGCAAGCGATCCCATCGGGTTGCAGCTGCAACTGGCGGCGAGACGGTCGCTAGTCTGCTGCAGAAGCAGCAGCAACAACAGCAGCAGCAACAACAACAGCAGCCCACGTTGAGCGCCGACTTTGCGGGCTCTAGTGTGCCCTTGCCACCGCTATCACCGCTGCAGGAGCAGCTGCAGCAGCCACCGCAGCAGCAACACCTGCAGCAGCAACACACACATCAGCAACACTCACAACACCCACCGCATCCACAGCATCAGCATCCCAGCATGGCCAGCCGGCACCACAGTTAGGACGTCCGCCTGCCAGTTACTTTGCCACGCCCCCAAATGGTGTTTTGGGGCATGCGTTTGGGGCACGTGTAGCAGCACCACCCCCACCACCACCCCCGGCGTCAGCACAGGCACCGCATGGCTTTCTGCCACCACCGCCAGGACTGCTGCCACGTCCCTTTGGCGCACACTTTGGCCCACCGCCGCCGCCTCCTCATGCGCCATATCCCATGCCAGCAGGGGAGGGTACGGCACTGCAGGGTGCACTGGGTGCACTGTTGGGCGCAGCACCGCCAGTTACAGTTATGGTGCCGTATCCGATTATAATACCACTGCCCATACCCATACCAGTGCCGCTGCCCCTAGTGGACTTTTACAAGGCGCATCTTACGCCGGAGCAGCGCAAGAGATACGACGAGGAGCGGAGGAGGAGCAGCAACAGCAACGGCAGAGGAGGTGGAGGGGGAGGCACAAACGCAGGGGAGGAGCCACAGCCACAGCCGCTGGACTGCAGCAAGGCCAAGACAGAGGAGATGGAGGAAGAGCAGGAGCAGCTGGAGCAAGAGCAGCAGCGGGTACAAGAGGAGCATCACCAGCAGGAGCAGCAGCTGACAGCTGAGGAGGAGCAAGAACTGAAAACTATACCAAAGACAAGAATGACGCCATCGCCCAGCACATCCACATCGCCGGCAACAGACTCCACAGAGGCAACGCACTGCATAGTGCACAAAGTGGAAGCGGAGCCAGCAGAGGGCGCCACTGCCACGGAAGCCGTGGAGCAGCTAGAAACAGCACAGAAGTTGCCCAAAATAAAGATAACAAGGCTGCAAAGCAAACGCACGCTAATACAAACCAAAGACAACACGTCCACAACTGCACAAGGAGGGGGAGCGGGAGTAGGGGGAGCGGGAGCGGGAGTAGGGGGCGGTAACATAAGCAGCTGCAGTGCAACAGTAGCAGTAGCGGAATGCAGTCGACCGTTGCGCAAACGTAAAAGAATAATTGATTGTGATTTCCAAAAGATGGCGCTGCGTGAAACGGAAACGGTTGAAAACAATAACCGCAAAGAGCAGCGCGAAAAGGAAGAAGAGAAACAGCAGGAGCAAGCTAAAGAGCTAGAAGAAGAAGAAGAAGTGTGCAATATAAACAGCAACAACGGCAACAACAGTGCTAAAGCAACAACAAAAAAGTAGTAGTAGTAGCAGTAGTAGTAGTAGAGTAGTAATAGAAATAGTAGTAGAAGCGCATAATTAGTAGTATATGGATATGAATTGTGTGTGCGTGTGCAGAACTTAATAAATATTATATTGTATTAAAACTATATAAATAACTACTTATATAAAATGGAGTAGCACCAAGTGCGCCAAGAAACTGAAATTGATTTTAATTAAATAAATAAATTATTAAATTATGTATTATACAAACAACAACAACAACAAATGTGTAACATGTTGAATAAACTAAACAAACTGGCAGTTGGTATTTAAATACATTCATTTACAGCGGGCGCAGCGAAACGGTTAACATTAACAGACGCACAGCAGTCAAGTGCTGCTAGCATTGCTCTCCAAAAGCTGTTGGTTATGAAACTAGGAGCATATTTTAAACGAGCTGTGTGTTATTATATGTACATATATATTTATTTAACGAGTATTCTAAATGCAAACGAATTAAAATCAAATGCTATCACAAGGCACGCTTGATAAAATTCTCATCGTCCACAATGGTATAGCAATGATTGCGATAAGTATCCAATTCGAATATGTATTTCTTGCCACAATCCTTCATCAGCTTGAAAATGACGGGTTTAATATTCTCAATGCCCGCTATACTCGCCAGTTCATTGTAGTAAGCAAACTGCAAGAGTTTTAAAATTGTTTAAAATTCGAAACAATTATATAAAAGTTATTACTCACCTGTCGCTCGCCCATTTGATGTGCCTTCTTGCGATTGTAGAATCCACAATCCCAGCGTTCGCCCTGCTCCTGCTCCAGTTCGGCCAACATTTGCTCCCTGCTAGGTAACTCCCGCTGACCGGTGTAAAATTTAAGGGTGAACCGCACTTGCATGTCAAAGATTTGTGTGGGTATCACATTGAAGGGCAACCCAATGAACGACATTGTGGGATGATTAATATTGATGCAGTGCTTCCACAGTGGCTGCACAAAATTATCGATCACCTGTATGCCCACATCAGTGCTCAAACAGGGAAAACTGTACTCATATCCCGTACAGTACATAACATGATCAAAACTCTCTTCACTGCCATCCTTGAAGATCGCTCCATCTTTGGTGAACCGTTCCACATCTGGTTTTTGCGTTACATTACCCATAAACGTAGTATTGGGTGTGGTGGTCAAATGATGACTCAAATAGACATGTCTGGCCGCCCTGCGTACATGATTCGTTATATCCAAGCCACTGGGACCAGCGCCAATGATCAAAACACTCTGATCTGTTGATTGGATTACAAGGGAATTACGATAATTATAATAAATAAATATATCGGTATTGTGTGTAAATTCCAAATTTATTACCAAATTTAGGGTGTGTTATTACCAAATTTTATTGTCCTAGGTCTATCAGTCTCTGAGATTTGATTGGTTCATACGGACAGACGGACATAAGAACAAATGTTCTACACACCTATTCCATATATATATTATAATGATATAATCTACCAAAATTTATCCGAAAAAAACTTTTTATGGTTCCCTTTTGGAAATTAGGTTAATTATCAATCATAATCTAAAATCAAAACAAAGCGGTTAATCTGAAAACGTAGAACAGATAAGGCCCTTATCAAAGTATGTGCAAAAGTTGGCGCTAAAGTTTCCAGAAGTACCCACAACTTGTAGCTCAAAGCTGGCATGGAAACACGTAATATACATACAGTGTACACTTCCTTAAACTAGTAATTATAGTATTATGTCAGACAACCGACCAGCCCCCCTTAGACATGCCGCTTGCCACAATGTTGAGTGCGCTACGTTGATAAGACGCTAGGGTCTAGACTCTAGATTACTTATATTGTATATGAAAAGTAATTAACAACAAAAAAAGAAAAAGGGAGCACTCTAGATGCTCGAGAGATAGTGAGTGCGAGAGAGAGAGAGAGAGAGAGAGTGGAAAAAGTTTTAAAAATTATCTTGTTTATTTACCTTTGAATTTATCTGCCTTGCGGTACAAGTGACTGTGCATCTGTTGTCCCTCATATAGCTGCATACCCTCAATATCTGGCATATCTGGCTCCGTGTAATGTCCATTACAGACGTAAATGAAATCATAATAAACCGGATTGCATGAGTTGTTGTTGTGATCCCAGACATAGACCTTGCCAAAGCACATGATAATGCAAAAATAATAAACATAATATTTATATACAAAAACCAATAACAATCAGATTTCTATATACATATATTATAGTATTTACAACGTCAGCACTTACCTCCCAATCATTTAAACGGGGTCGCACCCTAATGACCTCGTGCTGCAGCTTAATGTGAGGTCGGAGCTTGAAATGATCGGCATAGGAGCGCAGAAAATCGAGCACCTGCTGTGATGTTATAAAGGACTCTTTGATCTCGCTGGGATACAGATAGTCCGGATAGCCCATTACCTCCTTGGGTAAATTTGTGCTGCAAGTAAATATTTTTCATTTCCATATACATGTGTATTTATAGTAATTCTTATTCAAACCTACCGCAATCCCTCGTACATGCTGCTGTGCACCTCATCGTACTGATCTTTGGGCATTTCCTCTGAGAATATCCAAGTGCCGCCTATATCTGTGCCCCGCTCATAGGCCACCGCCTCCAATCCCGCCTGCAGCGAGTTTTTTAGTGCCGATAATCCTGCCGTGCCAGCTGTAAACGTAGTAGGTTTTGTAATATTTCCTGATGTCTATATAGTTTAAAAGTGTACCTCCAATAATGCATACTCGACGTTTTTCCTGCATTGGCTTTTGAAACATTTTCCTTTTGTTTTTTTAACTTTCACTTTGCGCTTTTCTTAATTTCCGTAGATTCCGCTGCGATGTTGTCGTCTTTGCTGCTTGCCGAGTGTCCAGTGAATGAATAATTCCATGGACTACGACTTACACATATACGTTGAATTCACCACGTCTGTATAGCATGCGATGTTGTGCGCTACGTTTAATAGCAATAGCAGATTACATTAGTTAAGACAGTCGGTTTGTCACCGAAGCACAAAAGGGAAATATGAATATTCATTTACAAAATAGTTCAATAAAATTGTAAATTAATAAAAATATACTAATAAACTTTGCTTAAACATTTTTATTAAATTTTACACTCTACTTCTTCAACACATTTGCCAATCGTATGTAGCGCACCAACGAATCCACACGACTGAAATGACGCCGCTGTAAGCGCTCGCTTATCGGATCGCTCGGTCACATAAGAGAGACGTCTGCTACAGCTACAGCTGGCTGCGACGTCGCTGTTAACGCAAGTTCGGCTCTATTGGAAATTCATGACGTACGCTTGAAGTTGGATTGATTCGATTGGATTTGTAAAAGGACCGACAACAACTGGAGCGTAAGGAGTTATCTCTGAGAGTCGGGTTTTCCGCGCAACTAGATTTTCTTTACCATGTGTACATATACATTTTTCAGTCACTGTGTCATTTCAGTTTATTCGCCTATTTAAATAAATTATCAGCTGTATTTACATATGACAGATCTGATGTAATGGTGCTCGGAGAGTATTACGTAGTTCCGCATACAGACAATGTGTAAATACACAATTAATATAAAAGTGTTGAGAAAGTTCAATTAGCATTAATAATTAGTAATATTTATATTTATGAATATAATTAATGTGAATACTAGAAACTAGCTGAGCTTGCGTCTTCAGCTGATTGTGTTTTGGAGAGGTTAATTAATTTGATAAGCGTAAACTGAGTAAAAAGCAGCTGCAAACAGGTGTTATTAACAGCGTCTGTTGTTGAGCAGTGGCAAACATTACCTTAACAGTTGCAGAGTGCTGTTATGAAAAGCTGCATGGTAAATGTTGGCTGGGATGCGTCTGTTAACGAAACACTCAAATTATTAGCAGAGCCTTTGCAGAGTGCTGCTATGAAAAGCTACGCGGCAAATGTTTGCTGGGACGTGTATGTTAACCAAAGTGTTACATAGCTTTAATGTATGCGATTGCTGTTATCATATTGTATACTGATAAGAGAGACATTAACTAGACAAGAATTATCAAATATACAGCTTAAATTTTTTATTTAAAAAAAGGCAACACAACAGCCGCCAAGCGGTAGTGGAGATGCCAGATGAAAAGAGTAAAATCTATATATATAATTTGAAATAAATGCAACAATTCAATTCTTAGGATTTGATAGAATCAATTAGCTTTATACAACTACAGCACAACTACTGCAATTTACAATTTGCCAGTGAGCTCGGGCACCGCCTTGAACAGATCAGCGACCAGACCAATATCGGCCACCTGGAAAATCGGTGCCTCCGGATCCTTGTTGATGGCCACAATCGTCTTGGAGTCCTTCATGCCAGCCAAGTGCTGAATGGCACCAGAGATGCCCACAGCAATATACAGCTCGGGTGCCACAATTTTGCCCGTCTGACCAATCTGCAGATCGTTGGGCACAAAGCCAGCGTCGACAGCGGCACGCGAGGCGCCGACAGCAGCATTGAACTTATCAGCCAGATCGTAGAGTAGCTTGAAGTTATCGCCGGACTTAAGGCCACGTCCGCCGGACACAATTACCTTGGCGCCCGCGAGATCAGGACGATCCGATTTGGTCAGTTCCTGGGAGACGAACTCGCTCAGACTGCTGGCAAAGTCACCGGCTGGCGCCTGTTCAATGGCACCGCTGCCGCCGCTAGTGGCTGCTGGTGGAAAACTTGTGCCACGCACTGTAATCACTTTGATCGCATCCTTGGACTTGAGCGTCAGAATGGCATTGCCCGCATATATGGTGCGCACAAACGTATCCTCCGACTTGATATCAATAATCTCCGATATGGGCGACACATCCAGTTTGCCTGCCACACGTGGCAACACATTCTTGCCAAATGCCGAGGCACCGGCCAAAATATGCGTAAACTTGAACTGAGTTTGGGCGGCCAGTATCAAGGGCGTCAGGGATTCAGCGGTGAAACCCTTGAAGGCAGCATTCTCAGCCACCAGGACTTTGGTAACGCCCTCCACTTTGGCCACAGCCTCCGATGCCTAAACAGCAACAACAAAAATTCAAAATGATTATGCAAACATCAACAACAACAACAGCGAGTTGTTCTTACGGGTCCACATTTTGTGCCAGCCACAAGCACTGTGACGTCACCGCCGATCTTCTTGGCCGCCGTTATGGTGTTTAGTGTTAACGGATTGAGTGTCTCATTGTTGTGCTCCGCCAATACCAAGGTGCTCTTGCAACGCTGCAGCTAAAAAAGAGTAAAAGAGAAATGAAAAGATAATTCTTATGTCAAACTGATCGCGCACGTTTTATTTTACTGCAAATACTTACAAAGCTGCTGCGCACTAGATTACGCGTATTGCTGGCAAACATTTTTAGTTTTTCTTAAAGCTGCTAGAACAACAAAAGAGATGCCTGCGTTTATTAACAATATTAATTAAAAGCAAATTCAACAAGTACCTGTGTGTCTCGCAGAAAGTCCAAAAGTCGTTTTACACAGCTGTTGTTTCGACACTATCGATACGCGCCATTATCGATAGATTACTCATTTTGGTTATGTTACCTAACAGCTAACTGTTTGCAGTAGCATTTTTTCACTGTAGTGGCAACGCGCGCCACATGTGTTAAAAATTGTACATATATACATATAAATTTGTAAATTTTGATTGAAATACTTAATAAATTACTTAATAATAGTTAAAGAACTAAATTATCCGTATGGGTAAAGCAATACCAGATCGGTGCGTATATTTGTGTACCCGTTCGCGGTGTTTACTGTGTGTCTGACGCCGCTTTCGGTTGTGACGCGTGTTTTGTTGTGGATTTGTTGTTCTTCATGCTAATGTCTTTGTTGCCATTTTGTTTTATTGCAGTTGGTTGAACTATCAACCGATTGGCCAACGCGTTCCCTCCACACGTTTTATTGCATTCAAAGTGCCGCTAAGTCAGGTGAGTAAGTAACAGTCTCTATACCCCCATCCACTCCCCCCTCCATAACTGCAACTCCAACGTTTGAGCGCCAAAAAAGAAGAAAAAGAAAAACTGGTTATCAGTCTGCAAAATTGATTGATGTTGAAATGTGGACCACCAAGCCAGCAGCAAGGATCTCTAAAAATAAATAACAAAAGGGTCCCCCCCAAATGCAATTATGCATAAAAGTGGCAAGTGGTACATGGTACATGGACCCCACGCAGCTCCAACCAGCTTGAATATTAAATTAAATTGTTTTTGCTTAATTAAATAACACCGAACGCATCGCTTTGGCAGCTACTATTAATTGCACTGCCGCCGGGAGAAGTGCATAAATTGAGCAATTTCATCATGTTTCTGAATACATTTTTGTTTGTGTCCTTTTTGCAGCATGTAAATAACACGGTCGATGCAGAGTCACGTCTGGCGCCACATTCGCTGCTGGAATCGGTGCCGAATCTGGGTCTCATTGTTGACCTGACCAACACCAATCGCTATTACAGCCCACAGGCAAGTTCAAATTTTACACATATCACTCGCAATTAACTCATATCGTTCGTCTACAATTACAGGACTTTAGAGAACAAAATGTAGAGCATCAGAAGCTCATGATACCTGGTCATCAGACACCGCCCAGAGAGCTAGCACAAAGGTAAACTTAATTTACAGAAAAACCCATGAAGTTTTTCAATTAAATTTATACTTTATTTACCTTTAGATTTTGTGACTATGTGACCAAATTTCTAAATGACAATGCGGATAACGGTAAGTGCAGAAATTTCTAAAAAATTGTAGCTCCCACACCCACACACACACACACCACTGTTAACTAGGAGTCGTGGGAACGCTTTCCCTCACTAACCATTTAAATATGCAGATGCAAATCTGTCTACACAAATTAGAGCTACAAATATGCAAAAGAGTTACATAGATGCTAATCTTAGCTGCGATATAGCAAAAGCTAAAGCTGTGGGCAGGAAAAACGCTATAAAAATGTTCATATGTAAATGAATTTAACAGCGATCGTATGTCATAGCAGTCAGCATAAACAGTCAGCATGCCTACTCTGTTATTAACAGCAAATCAGCTGCAATAGTTGGCAACAGTGGCGCAAATGTTGGCTAATTAAAAGATGGAGAGCAAAAAAAAAAACTGCTGGCGCCGTTGTTTTGCATGCTGCAAAGCACAATAAAATAAATACAAGAGCCAGAGACAATAACGATGACGCTGACGATGTCGGCCAACATCGAACTACATATTTACAATGCAAGAAATCAAGAAAAATATAAGTCAAATTCAAGGTGGTCGCTACTTGTCAGGCGGCTAGTTGAAGAAGCGGCAGTCTGCATTGAGTACAGTGGGCAGCACACACGTAATGGCGCTAACAAATTAAATGCAGATAGACAGTTTTTAAATAAAATCAGATAAGAAAACTTATAAACGTTAAATATTATAGTTAGTTAGTAGTTGACATTTATATTTATGTATACTATTTTGCTAAAATCACCCATTGTGCTACACTTTGTTGTTGTTTTGGCCTTGTTGTAACTTGGTTTAAGCACAGTGAAAACATGACGTACAAGTGGCAGCTACGAATGGCCGCAAATGTGGCACCCGCATAGCGCACAATTCGCCAACTTCGTCTGTGGCTTGCCGACCCAGTGGAGCTTGTTTATATGTACAGTAACAAGAACAATTTCATATATTTCTTATTTATGCGTACCAATTTCAGTTCTTAACTGCTGAACTCTTAGCTGACTGTGCAGAAAACACTAACCACTGGTTCCTGTAATCCTGCTGAGCGTTCTGTGGTAAATCTGTACTATATTACGTAGCAATGGTTCGCTTTAGATGCCGAACAAGTACTTTACTCGACTGCTGACTTGTTTTTTGTTTGTTTGTGACTGAGAATTTATAGCCAATGTTGTGGGTTATTGACAGTGCGCGGTGTTTTCTAGACTTGGCTCAGTTCGCGCCGCTTCTGCTTTTATGCCAATTTGGGCCAGAAAAACTCAGTCATAGCCACATTTGTAGAGCGTTTAAGCCACAGCCGGTTTACCCACATTGGTGTGTGTGTGTGTGTGTGGGCGATGCGAACGCATTCCTGTGGCAATGTGGCAATGTCTGAAATGAAATTTGTAGTAATTTGTGGCAACAACAGACAACACGGGCGGCAAATAGTTAAATGCTTTCACTGCACGACAGAAAAAATCCAAAAAAAAATAAATACCCCAAGAATGTCGTACTTGTAACGTAATTATTATTACAAAAAAACTAAAATTTCTGCCTTTTCTCTGCTGTATTTTATAGATAAACTTATCGGAGTGCACTGCACACACGGCGTAAATCGTACTGGATACCTGATCTGCTACTTTATGATCACCAGAATGGACATGAACGCCAAGTTGGCCATTCAATGTGCGTAACAGTGGTATAAATTATCTATGAGTTGATCTAAATTAATTTCTAAAATATTTTATTGCAGCCTTTGCTGATGCACGTGGTCATCAAATTGAAAGGGAGAATTATACCAGCTCCTTGCTGAGTCTGAAGCTGAATCTGAACAAACGGAGAAATGATAGTGAGGGTAGCCAAGAGTTGACTAATAAAACGAAACAAAGCGATAATAGCTGGCCTAGGCAGTATGCTGTTAGACATAAAAAGCAACGCAGCGAAGAAAGTTCAAGTGTTTGGCGACAGGATCAAAATAGTTGGCATAAGCAACAGCAGGAACAACAGCAATATCAAGAACGACAACAGCAGCAACAGCAGCGACAGCAGCAACCATGGGAGCAACAACAATGGCACAATCAGGAGCGTAGTCAAGGCTATGAGGAGTGGAGACAGCAGAGACTTAAAAACATTCGTTGGCAGGATAATGAAACTGCTGGACAGAATTATAATTAGCGCTATGGTGCTAATAATCAGCGGCAGAATAACTGGCAAACACGTCAGTCCCGAAATTGGCAAAGGAATCAACATGAGGACTATCGGAGTTATAGCAGAGACAACAGCTACAACAACAACGAGGGCAATAACTATAGGGGAAACAATAATTCATATTACAGACGGCACAATAATGGCTATAATAATCCACACCAGGAACGAAGAAGAGCAAGTCACATTCGCTTTAGTCCTTACCAATAAAATGACTAGTCTTACAGTTCGTGCTTAAGTTGCTAAAAAGTTTTATAATAATAAATTCCAGGCCAGAGAGTTGGTCAATTTGTTGTAAATGATTGGCCATTAGGCCAATATACAACACGCCCGGTAATAACGAACAATTAAAATTCATTTTCAACATGGCCAAAAAGCCGCGGGTGCCGTTCAACTGAGTGTAGTTAACAAGGCATCAGCTGGTGGCAAGCAAGATCGTGTGAAGATACAATCCAAAAATTTGCATATGCTTTTGAGATGTCAGGGATTGGACTGTGGACTGAGTGAGTGAGTGACAGTGAGACCGAGAGTGGTGCAACTGGATGTGAAACTGAAAGAGGAATAGAATGAGGAACTGGGAAACTGCGAATGAGAGATAAGCATAAAGCGAAGAGTGGCGTGAAATTCCTGGAAATTAGTGCGTTGCCTGTGGCATGCGGCTTCTGTGTCAAACAAATGTCATGCGTAAGTATGTACATATACATATTTAAGGCAGTATACAGCACAGTGGGCGCTATAGTTAAGGCAAGTGCTATATATTATTCTCTCTATATAATACCAGTAAAACAAGCGTTGGGCTCAAAAGCACCATAAATGCTTAAAGTGCACAGTTATGGCACATTAATCGGCAGCTATATATATATATATTTATAGCCTAGATCACAGCAAAATTCTTCTGCAGCAAACAGATCTTAAAAAATATATCGAAGATATATAGAGGGCCACTGCTCAACGGATGCATACGCAGGAAAGGATTTGGCAAACTTCTGACTCAGTGCATCGCCTGGGCTGCCCATATAGTGTCCCGATACGCCCAATTGAAAGAGTGGCACATTAAAGTCTCCATTAGATTTCTACAAACAATTGATTATCATTAGGTTTGTATTTAAGTTAAGGCTACTTCCCTAGCTTACCGTTATTTCCAGAAAGAATTTCAATGGTGTTGTATCGATGCCATGGGTATAATATATATGATAGGGCAGTGGATATTCCGGGGGATCTTCAAGATAACTACGTGCAAATGACCAGTTGCTCAATGTGACGAAATCATCATCATAGGGTTGAATAAACAGACTCATGTGATCGGGACCCTCGAGTTGGAATTCAAAGCGCATCGTTGTTGTTTTTCTTTCCAACACTGTTTTGCCTAGCAGTGTTAGATTAGTCGGTATGGGGGGTATATAGTCCGAATCAGCACGATGCACCCAAACTCCCTGCTCTCGATTAGCGACCCATCTCTCATTGTACAATGGCACACCGCACATCATGAGCTTCTTGCAATCTGCGGTTAGGAATCGACCACCGGTTAAACGTACTCCAGTCATGGGTTCGGCCATACGCCGGTCTTGGAAACTGAACAAATACCCGGACTCGTCGATGCTCACACTTCCGTCATATTCATAGTAGATTTTTCGCACGTGCTGATATCGAAAGTTTAGATAGAATGTTCGATAAAAGTCCATGATTAAATTGGTATAGCAATAAATTCTAACCTGATATGAAACTCGATGGCTATTTGTTCTTTGGCGATAAGGAAAGCCTATTTGTGTAGTACCAGCTAGGAAAGTCGTAATGCCTGTCACCAAAAACAAGACAAAAACTACCGTAAGAGGCTTACGGAACATATTAATAAACGGAATCTGCAAAAGGTTTACAAAATTAGTCTAAATTTTTACAATGCTTAATGTGTTGTAACTTACCAAAAATCCCAAAGCTAGCATAGTTCCCACTGCGGTTATCAGAGCAATAAATAGATCTGGATTAGAAGCACTTCCGGAGCGTCCATTCATCGGTATCATTACCACTAGGAACAGATAGAAGAGTGAGCTGCTATATAGGAAAGGCATCACCTGACCAAACATAACCATTCCAGTCCAACTGTACCCCCGATCATGGAAAGTAGTCAGCATGTTTAGAGTCATGGAAATGCCATAAAATGCTATGGGAATTGTGAATATATAGGCAGAGCGTATGCCTCTAACGGTTAACATAATATCTACAACAGATAGTATAATGGCCCAACTATGTAAACCCAATTGCAGATGATAGCTGAAGTTTAGTTTAATCTGAAAAAGAAAATGTTTTTAATAAGCTGAAAGTCAACTCAACTTTAATTTCAACTCACATTCTTCTGGCATTGATAGTAGATTGTGAGGGGAAGACATAGACCAATTAGCGTTGGACAGACATATAATCCAATGAGCAGATATGACGAACTAAAGTAGGTCAAGGACAATCCCAAACTATCAAAGTAGTTGGCAATCCAAAGCGGCAGTGCTAGGCCCAAGGCCAGACCTATAATCTGAACAATCAGCAAAAATACAAGACGCTGAAACACATGGCAAGAGGAAAGGCAGGAGAAAGCCGACATTCGCCAAATAGATATTAGGATCAAAGAGAGTGTAACTCCAGCCACACTATAGTTGAGAATCCTTCCCGTATTCTCCGAATAACTGACAAAAAAGAGACCCAGAAAGTCAAAGTAGACAGCGTGTCCCGACTCATAGGCCTACAAATTAATTAATTAATAAAAGTTCTATAAACTAAAATAATTTAAAGCAACTTTTTACCTGTGTATCGCGCATTTCTGGAGCATTAGCCAAGGCTCTGACAAGACTTAGAATGTTATCGCCCGTATTCTGAATAGAACCCCGAGGAATCACATCAATGCGATCGTATTTGGTGTGATATATAAAGCCATTTGAAGCCTGAGCAATATCGAGTCCTTAAATATCCAGAAACTGTTGAACTGTTTTAGTAAATTTTGGTTTTCTTATACCTGGTATATTGCCATATTTTGTGAATACAGCAAAGTCTGTGTCAGATGGTATAAGACCCGCTTGAAAGACCTCCTCACCCAATGTGGTGGCCGCTGGATGTTTAGCACTTTTCTTGTAGTACTGTAGAAATGGGCATAACTCTTAGAAATGTCTATAGTTGGGTAATTTAGACTTTACTTACATTAACTAGCCAGGGATGCGAGGGACCCGATTGGAATAGATATTCCCTGCCTCCACTGCCAGCAGCATCCAGATTGATTAGTGCTCTGCAAACACACAATTCTTGAATAGAAGTTTCTTTATTAAATTAGATTAGATTATTAAATTCTTACTTGCAATTCGGTGCCCATTTGTGTTGAGTTATAAAGCCATGAGAGGCTTGCAACGCGGATTCTTCCGCTCCATTAAAAAGAAAGACAACAGGGTGTTCCAGGTGCTGATTTGTTGTGGCCAGTACTCGCAGTATTTCCAACATGGTGGCAACCATGAAACCATCATCACCCGCACCCGGAGAAGTTAACACCGTGTCAAAGTGACTGTTGACTAATAGATAAGATTCGCTTGTGGAATTCTTCGCTGACAATTTCACTACAACATTCTGTACTCCTTGATACATATTAAGCATATGGGCATATCTGAATGCGCCCGATGTCTGCTGTACATTAACCTCCAAGTTGTAGTAATCGTTTAATAGATTCTTTTTGATATCCGAGATTTCATTGAGCAGAAAGACAACAGTGGACACTTCATTGCTATTGCTGCCGACCACCTTGTTGCCAATGTTAACCAGATTGTTCAGAATGTTATAGGCGCGTTCTCCGATAAATTCTCCCGTGCGTGCGTCATCAGTACCCAGTGCGGGCGGCAGTCTATTGAAGAGGGGTATTACGACGGCAAAGAACAGTAGTATCCAGAAGATAACATAACCAGCTCCCAAATACCAAGATGGTTTCTCAGTCTTCTTTTTGCAGCGTATTCCATATGTTTCTGCCTCGCGCGATAACTGCGTTTTAGATGGATAAAATTAGTGTGTTATATAATTGAGGTATTTTTTTTTCATTCACCAGTTTCTCCTTATCGCTCATGACTGTGAACTGGTCCTTCACGTACGATTGCAACTGCTCGACTAAACAGCTAGTACCCTAATATATCGGTCTTTTATAGCTGACAAAAAATAGTCGTAAAGTCGGAGGCTTCAGTGGAAAATGTTTTAAAATATATCATTTTATAACGACAGTTATTCAATACAAGCCTCGATAACGATCAGTGCGAGGGCTGTTTAATATATATGACTAACGGATATACAAGTATTGATTAGCAGAATTTATGAGTTGCTACACAACTCTTTGTGCTACCCTCGTTAGCCAAAATTTACAATTATGATTATAGGAAGCACGCTTATTAGGGTCGTCGTGCTCATGATGATTTGGAATACTGAAATACGTATGTCCGATGATAAGTCGTATAATCTCAGCTCATAAAGTATTTATAATCTGCTTTGAATCAAAAATCCCCAAAATTATAACGATATATCTGTCTAGTGCAACGTCATCGGGCGTCACTGGTCTACCACAAAATAGCATTTTCCATTATTTACCAACAAAATAACAAAATGTCTAAAGTGCTCAAATATTCCTTATCAACATAGTCAATTTTTATAGGAATATTTATTGCCCATTGTTAAACACTATCGCTTATTCCCATCATAAACAATTAAGTGATCCAAAAATGTGTTTATCCAAAATGTAGACTGTGGACTTTCCCTAATGACTCAGAACTGATTTCCTGCCAAGCCAATAAGCCAATAAAACAGTTTATCAGATAGATATAATTTAATTCTATTTCGCAATCTAGTTTAAAATATAAATCTTTGATATTCTGAAGGCCAGTGGATGACCACAGCATATGCTGGGAATGTGGAGGCAAACTTCTCACTAATCGCATCGCCCTTGCTTTCAAGATGATGTCCAGAGACTCCGATTTGAAAGAGTGGCACCTTAAAGTCGCCATTCGGTTTCTATGGTATAAATAATAAAATATATATTCTGTTCTTTACTCACAAACAACTTCAAACCTACCGTTAGCTCCAACATAAAGTCCAGTGTGGGACTTTTTGTTGCATAGGTGATGTAGATGTGATAGGAAAGTGGATGGGCAGGAGGATTCTTTAGATAGCTCTCCGAGAATGTCCAGTTACTTATAGTAACGAAATCATCTTCATAGGGTTGAATAAACAGCGACATGTACTGCGGTCCCGTCAATCTAAACTCAAAAATCACCCTTCTATCGTTTTCCAACACTGTTTTGCTTAGTAACTGCAGTTTTGTGCGGAATGGCGGCTCAATAGCAATTTCGCGTGGCACAAACATACCCTCTAAACGATTCTCCACCCACCGCTCATCGAAATAGGGATAACCACACATCATATGCTTATCGCAATCGCGTCTCGTTCTCACCGATCCGGTCAGATTAGCATTGCCATATGGTTGTGCTTCTCGCCTGTCTTGAAAGTTAAACAAATAACCGGATTCATCTTTACTAACGCTTCCATCGTATTCGTAAAAGATTCTCCTCACATCCTATATAATATTAATTACAAGATTAGATTATCAGAGTTGATTGCTCAGATTATTATAGGTAGTACTTACCTGATATATGATGCGTTCACTATTAGTTTTGGCTCGATAAGGGAATCCGATTTGAGTACTACTAGCCAAGTACATGGTAATGCCACTGACCAGTACCAAAAAGAGCACCACAAAAGACAGTCGTCGAAACATATTGATTAGTGGAGCCTATAAAAAACCAGACTTGACTTCTGTTAGGAATTTCGAGTAGGAAAAAGTAAACCTCACCAGAAATCCAAAAGAGAATACCGTGCCCAAGGCAGTTAAACCTGCAACCATAGTATCAGGATTCGTTGCACTTCCAGATCGACCATTCATGGGTGTCATGGCCACAATGAAAATATATATCAGATAGCTTATATACAGATATGGTATTGCCTGAAAACTCATAACCGTTCCCGCCCAACTGTAACCGCGATCATGAAATGTTGTGATCAAATTAATTACCAAAGATATGGTATAAAATATAATCGAAATCATAAGAAAATAAACCGAACGTATTCCATATGAGGTAATTACAATAACCAGAACCGATAGGATTATTGCCCAGCTATGTAGCGCCAGTTGAAGATGATATATAGAAGGCAGTTTATTCTGTGGAAGATGTAAGTTAATCCAAAAGTTCAATCAACTAAAATATGGAACTTACTTGCTGCAACAATTGATGGTATATAATAATAGGAAGGCATAGACCAATAAGCGATGGAAAGACATATAATCCGATTAGCAGATAAGGAGAGCTAAAGTAGGTCAGGGACAATCCAAAGCTATCAAAGTAATACGCTATCCACAGAGGCAGTGCCAAGCCTAATGCCAGACCTATAATCTGAACAATCAGCAGGAATACAAGACGCTGAAACACGTGACAAGAGGAAAGACAGGAGAGTGCAGACATTCGCCAAACAGATATAAAGATCAGAATAAGAGTAACTCCAGTCACACTATAGTTTAGAATCCTTCCAGTATCCACCGAATAACTAACGAAGAACAGTCCAAGAAAGTCAAAGAAAATTGTGTTCCCCTTTTCATGTGCCTATAAAAAGTAATTAAATATTTAGTTGCAAAATTAGAATAAAGCAGGGAATACTTTGTACCTCTATATTGTACAGTTCGGGAGCATTAGCTAAAGCTTTTACAAGTCCCAAAACATTGTCTCCAGTGTTCTGTATAGATCCGCGAGGGATGACGTCAGTGCGATCGTATTTGGTGTGATATATATAGCCATTAGTAAACTGGCCAAAGTCAAAACCTGTTAAAGAAAAGTCGTAAATCCTTAAAGAGAATATGTTTTATTTCGTACCTGGAATATTGCCATGCTGCACAAAGATTCTATAATCCGTATCTGAAGGAATAAGGCCTGCCTGAAAGATTTCTTCAGCCAGAGTTGTAGCTAAAGGATGTTTGGCACTCTGCTTGTAATACTGTAGAATTGGAATTGGAATATGTTAAGCTAGCGATATAGTAGAAGTTACAAAGTCTTACATTGGCTAGCCAGGGATGCGAAGGTCCTGTCTGGAATAAAATATCACGACCTCCGCTACCTCCAGCATCCAAATTGATGACAACTCTAAAGAATTTCTAATTTAACACCTTTAAAAATTATACAACAATTTTCGAACCCACTTGCAGTTCGGCGCCCATTTGTGTTGAGTTATAAAGCCATGAGAGGCTTGCATGCCCATTTCTTCATCTCCGTTGAACAGAAATACTACAGGGTGCTCCAAGTGCTGCTTTGTTGTGGCCAGTACTCGCAGTATTTCCAACATGGTGGCAACCATGAAACCATCGTCACCAGCACCCGGAGAACCGAGCACGGTGTCAAAGTGACTGTTGAGTAATAGATACGACTCACTTGTGGAATTCTTCGCTGACAATTTCACAACAATATTTTTAACTTCTTTGTAGACCTCCAACAGGTTGCTATAGATATGAGAACCAGAGACTTTCTGTACATCAATTTCCATAGAGAAGTGCTCCTTGAGCATATTATTCCTAATGTCAGCTATCTCTTTGAGCAGAAAGAGAGCGGCGTCTATTTCATTTTCATTACTGCCCGGCAATCTGGGTCCAATATTAACCAGATTGTTCAGAGTGTTATAGGCACGTGCTCCAATGAATTCTCCCTCGTTGTCATCCTCGATTGTCAGAGCTACTGGCAGGCGGTAGAATAGGGGAATCACTACAGCGAAGAACAGTAACATCCAGAAAAGTATGAAGCCAATTCCAAAATACCAGGGTGCCCTAGCAGGTTCATCTTTCCAGAAGCATGGCCTTCTGCAAGCCTCGTTTGGCAGCTAAGGAGTAGTTTTGATAATGTACATTTTAAAGGAATTCGTTTTGCCTACGTTATGTAAGGAAGTCTCTACCAGTTTATCCTTATCGCACATGCTGCTCCGATACTCCGATGTTATTCCGACGTCTTGAACTCACAAATGGCACTGCGGAGCTGTGGCATACGAATGAGTATTTTATAGTAGTCTAGAACGCTATCATAAAGAGTCGGTGAATTAATAAATAACCGATTAACAATTTTCAAACATATGTACATTTATGGCCTTCATATCGGTACGGTTTTTCAGAAGCCATCCAATAAATGTGGCTTGGGCCGTAATCTTACCCAAAAAATTTGATAACTATCCAAATTTTATACACTTACTTAGGGTACACAAGTATTTTCGCTAAGTGTGTGCTGCATTGATCTTAGCAGAATGATGGCTATATACATTTTTATTCTTATAACTAAAAGCAAAAGAAAGTGTTTTTTTTTCTAATGGATTCTTATTTGAATTCGTTGTTTATTATTTTTTAATTTTTAAGTATTTTTAAACTAATAATAAAAATATAATTAAATAAAATAAAACAAAATCGATTATAAATTATTTAGAATACCGTTGTTTTTTATTAAGAAATACTTCAGCTGGGAAAAAGGGACTATTGAAGTGCTTAGTTTTTGGGCAATGTTGCTTAAATTTAAAATTTACCAGTTAAATTAACAGCCCAACAGAATTTTTAGCGAGTTGCTAAGCTTAATTTAATATTTATACGTTTTCCCTTTCGCACTCATACAATTTAATTCTAAGCTCCTTCTACACATGCATTCCTAAAGTCCCGTTTTGTTTAAAGCTTGCACAAAATGGCAGTGAAACAGTTATCTATATCTTAGAGCGCGTTAAAATGAGAACGCTAAAGTAGCTTTTATTTGTTGATCTTTTATGATTGATAAAAAATTTTATGCACTGCGACCTACTGAAACTTCTGTTCGCCTGTTAACTCTGTGAGAATTTCAGCTATTTTTCGAGCAGCGCAGATCGTGATAAACCACACACATACTTAATTTAATATATTTATGCATTTATATAAACAATTAAATTCGTTTTAAAGCTTTATTCAACGGTTTATTTATAAAGACAGACAGATAGAGATTTAGATAAGAAATATAACTGCAGCCAAAAATAATTTATTATAACTACGTAAGCGCATTATAATCAGTATTTATTGCCCAATGTTATCGTTTTGATTGAACTATTAATAATAAATCTTTAAAAAGTGTTCATGAATTACTAAGATTTAATTTGTAGATTAATACAACTTGACAAAATTGCGTGCCTAACTTACAAATATTATCCGTTTAACATTTAAATATTTAATTTACTAAATTAGAAAATATATCTTTGATATAGGGACGGCCAGTTCACGAGTGCTGCATACGATGGAAAACTGGAAGCGAACTTTAGACTGCTCGCATCACCCATATGACCCATATAATGTCCTGATACGCCCAGCTGGAACAATGGAACATCAAAGTCTCCATTCGGTTTCTGTGAAAATAAAATAATTTAACAAAATACTATATGAAATAATTTTGCATCAAAATCAAACTTACCGAAATATCTAAAGTGAAATCCATTGCTGGTTTAGTGGTTCCAAATGTGATAAATATGTGATAAGGTAAGGGATAAGCTGGCGGATGTTTCAGATAACTCTGCGAGAAAGTCCAGTTACTAATGCTGACGAAATTATCCCTATTGGGTTGGATGAACAAATTCAAGTGATTGGGTCCAGTAACTCGAAATTGAAAACGTGCTATTGTTTTATTGCTTTCCAGCACTGTTTTGCTGAGCATCTCCAGTTTAGTTGGGAATGGTGGTTCGATAGTTTCGCGTGGCATCCACATACCCTGTAGACGGTTGCCTACCCACCGCTCATCGAACAAAGGATAACCACACATCATGTGAGCCTCGCATTCGGATTTGGTTTTAATGGATCCCGTCAAATTAACACCCTTTAACGGTTGTGCTTGTCGTCTGTCTTGGAAGTTAAACAAATAACCGGATTCGTCTTTACTAACGGTTCCATCGTATTCATAAAAGATTTTCCTCACGTGCTATAAAATAAACAATTAGTTTGTATTATCGGAATAATTTTATAGGCTGTTATATTTACCTGATACATGACACGTTCACTATTAGTTTTGGCTCGATAAGGGAATCCGATTTGAGTGCTACTAGCCAAATACATGGTAACGCCACTGATCAGGACTAAAGTCAGCACTATGAAGAATGGTCGTCGGTACATGTTGATTAAAGGAAACTGCAGAAACAAACTATTAATTTTGGAAGGAACTACAATAAAGTACTAAAAAAACTCACTAGAAATCCCAAGGATAATACAGTGCCAAGTGCAGCGAGTCCAGCAATTATTATATCTGGATTCGATGCACTTCCAGAACGACCATTCATAGGTGTCATGATCACAATGAAAGTATATGTCAGATAGCTAACGTATAGATACGGAATTGCTTGGAAACCCATAAATAACTTAGTCCAAAGGTAGCCTCGATCGTGGAGAGTTGTCAATAGATTGATGGCCAAGGATATGGCATAAAATACAATCGAAAATGTGAGAACATATACGGAGCGTATTCCATAGGCGGTTAGACCCAAAACTAGAACAGATAGAACAATGGCCCAGCTATGCAATGCCAGTTGAAGGTGGTAGAAGAAGGGCAGTTTACTCTAGTAATAGGAATATAATTAATCAGGGAGCTAATATAACCAAAATAAATACTCACATTCTGCTGAGATCTGCAGTAAATTGTCAAGGGCAGACTTAGACCAACAAGCGATGGACATACATATAGTCCGATTAGCAGATATGGTGTGCTAAAGTAAGTCAACGACAGTCCAATATTATCGAAAACATATGCTACCGCTATAGGTAATGCTAGACCCAGAACAATAGCTATAAATTGTATAATCGTTAGAATTATAAGTCGCTGCACCACGTGGCATGAAGCGAGAGCTGAAACAGCTGACATTCTCCAGACCGATATGAAGATCAAGATTAGTGTTACTATAACAACTCCATAGTTAAGCATCTTTCCGATTTCTGCGGTATAGCTGACAAAGTAAAGTCCCAGCAGGTCAAAGAATACCGAATGTCCTGCCCTATTTGCCTGTTTCGATAAAATAAGTTAGTAAAGAAATAAACTATATATAGTATATATAGCTTACGTAAGTATCGTGCATTTCTGGAGCATTTGCCAAGGCTCTGATCAGAGCAAGCAGATTATCACCAGTATTCTGCAGAGCGCCACGTGGAATAGTATCGATGCGATCGTACTTGGTATGATATGCATATCCATTCATGATCTGACCCAAGTCTAGACCGGGTATATTACCATATTGCACAAAGATTGCATAATCCGTAGCAGAGGGTATGAGGCCACCCTGAAAAATTTCCTCAGCCAGCGTTGTAGCCAATGGATGCTTGGCACTCTGTTTGTAGTACTGCGATGTGATAGGAATATTAAAGTATATTAGTTAGAAAAATATCTGATTAGTATTACATCCACTAGCCAGGAATGTGAGGGTCCTGTCTGGAATAGTATCTCACGACCAGCACCACCACCGCCTTCTAGGTTTATAACAGCTCTGCAAATAGTCATATAAATTATTACGTATAATTGTTGAACATTTTTCAAAACTTACCTGCAATTCCGCGCCCATTTGTGTTGAGTTATAAAGCCATGAGAGGCTTGCATGCCCATTTCTTCATCTCCGTTGAACAGAAAGACAACAGGGTGCTCCAAGTGTTGCTTTGTCGTGGCCAGTACTCGCAGTATTTCCAACATGGTGGCAACCATGAAACCATCGTCACCAGCACCCGGAGAAGTAAGCACAGTGTCAAAGTGACTGTTAACCAGCAGATAAGATTCGCTTGTGGAATTCTTAGCTGACAATTTCACTACAACATTTTGAACTCCCTCGTACATCTCCAGCAGGGAGCTATAGATGTGAGAACCCGACGTTACCTGTACGTCAATCTCCAAATTGAAGTAGTCCTCTAAAAGTGCTTCTTTTATGGCAAGTATTTCCATAAGTAGAAATACCACAGTGTCCTCTTCATTGGCCTTGCTGCCCGTTAACCTGGGACCAATTTGAACTAGATCATTCAGTGTTTTATAGGCACGTTCGCCAACGAACAATCCCTTGCCGGCAGCATCCTCGACAGTCAGAGCTGGAGGCAGGCGATAGAAGAGGGGAATCACTACAGCAAAGAAGAGTATTATCCAAAATAGCAGAAATGCCACACCAGAGTAGCAGGAGGATTTCTTTTCAACGATCTTGCACTTAGCTCCTTTGCCATCCTCGTTGAATACCTGAGAAGAAGTCCAAAAATTATAAGGACTTCCATTTGATTTCTATTCATCAAATATGCCTTTACCAGTTTATCCTTGTCACTCATGCTCGAACGTACCACGTTTTACACTCCACGTTTGCTTAAATATAACTGAAGAACTCTTACATTAAATCCAGTATTTATAGGAGTCTGCGAGCATAAGCGATAATTGATTAAAACTCATATCTTTATCGTAGTCTTGAACAATTGTAATAAAAGTTTTGAATTTATCAATCGCCAAATCACAATGTTATTACGATTTTTTTTTTGGGTTTTTGTTAGAAAATCATAAATTACGATAAGATATGTTTGGTAAATTTTGTCTAATATTATATGACTTGCACATGTTTTATGGTTATAAGATTGGCATATTTAATTGAAATTGATTTTATGACCGATAAGATAATTTACACCTGAATTCTGGGCAAATCTTTTTGAGTGCCATAGTAGTAATTTAGGCCCACTGTGGTGCTATATATGTATGTATGCATATGGTAAGTCCTGTCATATTGATGGCAGCCGATCGTTTCGATTATTTCGTCATGGTGGTCAAATGTCAACTTATTAGCATAAATGTGGCTGCTGTCGCCGTTTCTCCTTGGACCTGTCGACGTTTATCGCGGCTCGATCTTATCTCATTCTCTCGATCGTCCGATCGCCCGATCGCCAATTGTTGTGTATAGCCATAGGTCCTGCGACAGCGACAAATCGTTGGCCATTACAATGCCACGATCGGTTGTGGACCCGAAAAGGGGGGTAGTGATGTGGCTGCAGGAGAGAAGATCTGTGGAGATCTGTGCGATCGGACTGCCCCGATAAACGCCTCGTGTGGCATGTGGCATGTGGCGTGAAGTTGTTTGTCGCGCTTAATTGGGTAGCAGTTCGTTTATTTCGCTCTCTCTCTCTCCTTTTATCTCTTCTCTTTTTCTACGTTTGTGTTATATTTAGCAAAACTGAGTGACCCAAACATACATATATGTCTGTCTGCCATCAGGTAAATTGCCTGGCCAGACTTTTAGCCAGTTTGACATAAAAAAAAGCAGCCCCAAACTAAGCCAGTTTCACGGCAATTAAGCATAATTAACTTTTGCTGATAAGCGTAAACACTTTTTACCTATTTTTTTTCTTACTAATAGTACTTGGTATGCAGGTAAAAACTAAGTGGATTCAAATTTATGCTTTTTAAAATATATATGATTACATATATTATAGTTTTAACTAAGCTAAACTTATTAATTATAAAGACATTTTTTTTATTTAAATTTTATTTAGCTTTTTTAAATCGTTGTCACATCTAGAAATGTGCATAAATATATTTAAAATATTTTAGAATTTAATTTTGAGGTATAGAATATTATTATTTATATTGTATTTTCAGTTTGATTGGCAGCTGGAATCAGAAGTCACGATTAGCTGAAAATAAGAATTTATATAATTTATAGAGACTTGAGTTAGATGTGTAGAATAAATAGTGAATTCAAAATAGAGACAGAGACAGAAAGAGACACAGAAAGAGTGAGAGAGCAAAAGAATAAGCACAAGTGTCTCTATATATACATATATGGGTCTTTTGGTCATGCCGCCAATTGCAGTTTCTCTCTCGTCCTTCCAGTCATAAATTGTGAAATCAACCAAAAATTGGCAATTGTCAGCCTATATGGATATACATACATATACATATATGTACATATATATTTTTTTTCTTTATGACCATCTGGAAAGTGTGGCCAATTTTCATGTGGCTTTAACTGTGCGACTGTATGACTGTGAGGGTATCATTTATCTTAGCATAAGTTGGAGCGCGATAATTGCATTCCATGGCCAAGGAGTTGAGATCGAGACACACACACAAGTTTTGCCACTTGGCCACTTTAAAGTTCGTTGCCGACAATTAGGCATGCCACATAAATTTCCACCTCATATATAAACGATATATGTATGGTGCATGTGGAGCAGCTTTAAGCGGCATTGATTTAAATAATACACCTAAGAAAAAAAAAAAAAGAAATAACCTGCTACACATACAATTTGGATGCCACACAAACTGCAATTAGCTGCGAGTTTCGATCAACAATTCCACAAGTATACATATACATATACTCTTTGTACGCCCCCTTTTGTCACTACTCTTTTCTTAGGTGGTCCATCAAACTGTGCAGTCAATCATGACTTTGCCCCTTTTAATGTGTGTGGCATGTGCCTGTCCCTGTGATATAGTACTACTAGTACTACACCTATTGTGTGTGCTCAGTCTGACTGATAAAGGGTCAGACATTGCATTCAATCTGCCACAGCCGACTGCACTGAATAATCCTACCCATTGTCCAGGCCACACATGAATAGGACTCCATATATATCTACTGTTAAATTTGTCCTTTTAGCTGGCATTTGACAGTTGACTGGTTGACTGGTAGCTGCACTTTTGCTTTAAGCGCTTTAGCATCTCTAACTGATGTTTGAAATGGGTTTTAAATCGCTTTAACTAGAAAGCTTGTTAGGTTTTGCGAATTGAAATGTTTGAAAGTCTGTTCTGTAGAGAAAAATGTCATGGCTGGTTGAATTGGAACACATATGCTGTCAATTTAAACTTGCTATGTGCCGTTGAAATCCCATTTTCGCCTCTTCCAAAACTTTAAACTACGATAACTTTGCCAAAACTGCAGCGATTTTGGAGCGGTAAAGCATTTTTAACTCTATTTTATGCCACAATCAATTCTGCGTTTTCAGTTTAAAATTTTAGAAAAAATATTTTTTTTATTAAATTTTGCATACCTACCCCTTTACGATTTTTAAAAAAAAAAATTTTTTTTTTTCTAAAATACTTTAAAAACTATTCCAATTGGTTAAGCAGTTGCTAAATGATATAATCTTTATGGGGTTGCAAAGCAAGTTTAAACCTTGTTTTGGGCAGTTAAAGTGTCGAATTCAACTAATTTAGAGCTTTGTCTTACGATAGTTATAGAAGTACCAAAACTAAAAGTAAATACAGTTTTGCTTATACTATTTAGACTACTATTGAAACTAAAAACAATTCAAACTGTGCAGCTGGCCTTGTAAAATAATCGCCAAGTATTTGAGCATCTGTTAAATTTAAAACTGAGTAAAATGCCATATCAGAAATTTCGATTGGATATTGAACCGCCCTTTCGATTGAATCGATTGTATCGATTTTCTTATCTGAAATACACGATCTTAATTAAAAGCCGACCGACAGGACAAACAAAGAGGATACAAAAACAAATGTTTACTTTAAAGTCGATTGTAATCTCACTGGGTGTAGCCTAAAGCTCACTCGACGAGGGGGTGGTGGAGGCAGTGGGGTACGGGCTGCTGTGGCATGCCGCATGTGACAATCGTGGGCAGTTAAATTGCACACGAAATCGATTTAAGCCGCGTTGAAAACACGAAATCAGCAATTAAGCAGCCGAAGGGCGATTTATATTTATTTATTTTTATTTTCATTTTGTATTTTTCGAATTTTTCGCATTTTTATTTTTATTTATCAGTCGTTGCAACGTGCAACCGCAACAATATTGCTGCCACGCACGCACGTGACTCAATTGCAGAGGGATGGAGCGAAGGGCAGATTGGATACTTAGTGGCCTTCTGGGTGGGCGTTTTACTCAATGAGGCATGCAACATGCATGAAAAGTGTGTCGAGCTAAAGAAACTGATGAGCCGTAATCCTTCTGACTTTGCCCACGCAGAGTTGCAGCTGCGCTTCTATTTTTCTACTTGCTTTTTGGCTTTGTTTTTTGTTGTTTTTTTTTTGTGGCTGGCGCCGCGCATAAACTTTATTGTCGCCACATTTCTGTTGCATACGACACGGCGCCACAGCGTCACATAAAAAAAATTGGGAGAAAGCAAGGATTTGTGGCACAAGTCAATGAACTTTAAAATGTGTCGCTGCCACGCCCACTGCCCAAAAGAATTGGACATTTAGACAGCCGCCCACGCCAACCCCACGAAGTTGCAGCTTCTCAAACCGTGCAGTCTTCTTCCACTTCCTCCCCCACTCCCACTCCTACTCTCTCCTTTGTGGAAAGTAATTTTTGATGTTACTTTATCTTTCCATTTCTCGTCTTTCAGGCAAATATTTGTGCAAGTCAGCAGTTGAAGGGGCTGAAGTAGCTGCCACCCTTTTGTAAAGTCCTTGTGTTATCATGCCCGTTGCATACTTTTGGGGGGCGTGACTTCCCCTCCCCACACTTTGTTACAATACGAAATTGTAACGGTTTTTAGCTGGCAAATGTTTTGGAAATATCTCAAGTGCCATTTATTTTGGTCGTCTGTCAAAGTGCTTTCGTCCAAAGGGTGTTTCCTCTAATATTTATGTGCTGTTTATGCTTATGGTATTCTGATTACATGAGAACGTACACATCTTTGTGGTTAGTCGTGGAAGAGAGCTTAAGCATTGAGGTTATGTTGACTAATGTGTCAGCAAGGTGCTAAAGACATGAGGGTTTTTGTCAAGAGTTTAAGTCTTACTTTTAGAGGAACGTTTATCTTTCATTTGATCTTGAAGTTTAACTTAAAATTGATAAATCAATCTGTATTTCGTTTCTTTTTGAAAATTTTAACTTTTTCGGTATGTTTTAAGCCTATAAATTTTAATTTTCTAGTTCCTATTCCTAGTATTCCTTTTATATTATATTTAAAAGTCTTTTAAGACTGACTTACCCATTGTATCACGCACATTATTACGCTTAAAGCAACGCCAAAGTAGTAGTTCTCCCAGAAAGCAGACAAAAGCCAAACCAATGCCCATCTCCAGTATCTTCAGTGGCATAGCAAAGTAGTCCATGGTCAGAGATTTAGCTTCGTACTGCTCCGAGGGTATCAAATTTAGATAACCAATATGTATAGTCTGTCGATTGGTGTCGGCTGCCAATTTCTGCATTAGACCACTATTAAAGCAATTAAGCAAAGCTTCACTAAGTTTCGATTTGAGTAGAAACTCCCGACGCATAGGAAATCCTGGTAGGGAATGCATAATATCAATGGGTAAAGGGCGCATTCGAGGTTTCGTCATATATTGTTGCTGGAAACTGAAGAGAACCAGTCGATCGCTGTGTGCCAAGTAGGCATAATTGGTATCGAATACACGACGATGTGATAATATGAAATCATAGGGCATCACTCGTGTTATATTCCACAGAATGTCGGGATAATCGTATAGCTTGAGCACCGTCTTATCGTAGTCTCCAATAATAATGCTAATATTGTGCTTGACCAATTCCTCGAAGCTGTTGATCTGTGGTCCATAGAGACCCGTGGCTAGTATCATCTTCAGAAATGCCAGATAGTATGTGGAACAGATTAAACCACCCATTGCAATGACGGTAAAAAGTATATAATGCAGACTGCCCCAAATTTCCCTGAGTTGAAACCCAGCAGAGAGTAAACTACCAAAGATCTGAAGTAGGAGTTTTCCAAACTCAAAGCGTCCGTGTTGCAGCCAGCTTATAAAACTGACGAAGCTACAGATCACCAAGACATAGAAACCTATAAGAATCCAAGTATGCAGTTGCAATGGAGCTGAGAAATAATAATTCTTGGACTTGGGTTGTGCTGTGGGTATCAAAATATTGCCATACAGATACATATAGCTATCTGTAAAGCTATAGTCATTGTTATAGGCAAAGAAATCTCCACACAAATCGCAACGATTGGATCGCAGTATTTCGAGACAATCGTTGGGAGAGTAAACCTTATAGTTGGCAGTCAAAACAGGCACAAATTTCCCACCTCTGTGGGCCAAGAACTCTCGGAGAAACATCAATGCATAACCATCAAAGAGCTCTTGATCCGGATACACCAGAGTTCTGGGCGGATTGTTATACAGACCCACTCGTACCTCCCAATCTGTAAGATTATCAAACCAATGACGTCTTGCAAACTGATAATAATCAATGCTACATGGTTGTAATTTCCGTTGAGGAAATGTATCGCTAGTAAAAAATACACCCCTAGTACTAGCTGCCACTGTTTCTGTTTCTGTTTCTGTGATATTATAGATCAATATATTGGGATAACCCAGTTTCCAGAGGGTCCTCAGTAAATGCAACCAATTCTCTGTATTGTCACAGCCCACTATTAAAAAATCTGATCCCTGCATTTTGACAGGAAATTTTTCAAAGATCTGAAAAGTTTGCTCATGATCAAGTTGGTTTAGAATCAATAGCAGTGGTTCGGGTAGATTTAGACTGGGATAACTAAAATTCTCTCTGAGCAATAAACTTGGTATGTTTTTAAGGCTCCGACTGATGTCTACATAAACTTCAGAGTTATTGTTTGTATAAATAATATTGGTCATACTCGTCAGGCCTAAACTTAATGCTGTTATACTTGTGGTTAGCTCAGAGTTTTTTTGTGTATCTAATGGCAGTTGTTCTATAGGAATGATCAAGTTAAATAAGAGGATTAAGCTAAACATATTAGAGAATGAGTTTCCTTGTAGTATTATGCTGCAGAAATAAAAGAGATTTTTTTATGTAAAGTTTAAGTCGTGAATTGCTCAACTGTGCTCTTAAGGGAGAAGGTTAGGAAAATGGTAATCGAGCTTGGAATAGTTAGGAAAGGAGAGTTCCCTATTTTGTAAGATTTTTCATTCTTTTGAGTTAAGATTCCATGGAACCCAAACCTAACTGACTAGACTTGTATTAAAGAATTTCTCTGAGTGTAACTAGATTGTTGCATTAATTGCGAAAAGTGCTTGCAAAGTGTCAGGAAAGCTAGAAAGAACATGAAATTGCACTATATCAATCCGTACATTCATCCATCCATCCATCCATCCATCAATCAATCAACGCCAAGAGACATGCACTGACTATTGCAGAGTCGGTCTGGTGCGCCACGCCGTCAACTCGATGACAAAAGTGATGAAGGCAAAACCATAACCAAGGCCCAGAGACATGGCCGGCATGACGAAATAATCGAGACCCAGTGGTTGTGCCTCATAGTACTCGGTGATGAGGAATTCGAGGAAACCGACACTCGATGTCAGCGTCTCAATGTCGGCATCCGAGGTCAGCTTCTTGCCGAGTCCACTGGCAAAGGCATTCGACCAGGCCTCGTTTAAATGATGCTTGAGGAACCAGGTATTTCGCATGGGATAGCCGGCGTACAGAAAGAATATGTTGATGGGTATGGGTCGGATGCGTGGATGCTTCAGATACTTTTGGGCATAATCGTAGATTTCCATGCGATCAACGAAGATCAGGTAGGCGTATTGTGGGTCAAAAGAATTGCGATGTCGCTTTAGCATCTCGTCCGGCACCACTTGAATCACCTGCCATAGTATATCGGGCATATGATAACGATAGGTCAAATTGCGATCATATTCATCAATGATCAGACTAATGTTCGCCTCAATCAGCTGCTCAAAGGTATTGATTTGATCCTCAAACACTTCGGTGGCCAAAATGCTCTTTAGATAGCCCAAATAGAACGTGGAATAGATAAATCCAGCGATAAAGAGCACCATAAATAATATGTAACGTTCTCTGCCCCGCAAATCTGTTAAGGAAAATCCAGCGAAAAGCAGCGAACTGATCGTCTCCAATAGGAATTTACTGAAGATCCAACGACGCCGCTGTTGCCAGTGAATGCAGCTCATGAAGAACACAATGAATGCCACATAGACGACCAGGCAAATCCACACAGACGACTGAAAAGGGGCGGCCAAATAACGATATGATCCCAAGGGTTTGGCATTTCGTACCATAATATTGGCATAGGCCATACGTAGTGGATCTGTAACTGTAAACGAATTCTTAAACTCATGAGCAAGTGCATCTGCACAGATGTCCACTCGATTGGCGATCAGTGCTTTCCTACAGTGTCCTGCCGAGAAATTTGGTGTTACAACGGGATAAAAGGTGGCATTCTTCGACCTTAAAAAGAGTCGAATAAAACGCATAAAATATCCACCGTAAATCTGCTGCCCATGTTTATCCTTGTAGAGTAGACATCTCGGCGGATTCGAGTAGACTGCCACACGTGTCTTGTAACCGTGTAGATTAGGAACACGTCCTCGTACTGCAATATAATGTGGCACGCTGCCCTGATGCAACCTTACTTCCGGTAAGAGTTTCTTTTCATACAGTCTGCCAGCATGCCACAACAACAATTTGATGTAACCCAAGTGCCAAACATCAGAGATGAACTTCAGCCATCTACCATCAAAGTCTTCAATCACTAGCAGAAAATCTGCTTGTTGAAAGTGTAGATTGAGTGTGTGAATGAAATCCAGGGGGGAATCCCTAACAAAAAGCACAAATAGTATTTCCTTATTGATAAGCAGCACCAATTCGGTTCCGTTTAATTGGGTTTCATTCAGGGAACTTATGATCAACTGCGGAACTGACGTTTGTAGCTGCTGCAGATATGCCAAATCCCTTTGTTCCGGATTATAGATGATGTTTGTAACTAATCCAAGTCGCCGATTAAGCTCATCAATTACTTGTGGCAATTCTTCGGCTGTAGAATTATTGCAGCCAAGCAGTAGTACTACAGCTGCCAACAAACCTACTTTAAACGCCATCTGCAAAAGATTGTTAGGAGTTTAGGATTAGGAATAGGACTAGGACTAGGCAGGTTGAGGTTAAATTAGGTAAATCAAAATATTTGTGTGTGGAATTTTGTCAATTCATTCAATTGTCTAGTTAGTGTTTATTTACGCAGCTGGTTTATGGTATATTTCGACTCAACTCATAAATATTCCATTCCCATTTTGATTAACTAGCGGGCAATTAACACCCACTTGCCAGCCACCTACGCATCCGCATCCTGTTCTTACTTACTTACTAACTAACTAACTTAATCATTGTATTTATATTTAGCTTAACAATTTTCATGCCCATGCAAAAGCACAATGCCAACAAAAATAATAAGTACACATTTTAGATTGGTCTCATCAAAATAACACCCACACACACACCCGCGTTTTTCCTCTTTCCTCACCCCCCACCGTTAGACTTGGCGTCTAGATCGTGTCAATATTTTCGCATTTAAACAATGGAAAAGTTATTTAGCAACTGGAATTTCGGCTCTATGGAAAATACCATAATAAACGCACTGTGGCGCCATTTTTAGTTGACGGCGGCGATCGTAACTATAAATAGTCAAGCTCTATCTATCACTGTCTCACTCATTCGCACTTGTTCTGCGCAATGTGACCAATCACAGAGCATAACAACTACACAAAGCAGTGAGTGAGTGTGTGGAGCAAAGCGGGGAAACAGTTAATTGCGCTGCGCTGCTGTTAAACAATTAACCGCTGCCGCTGCTGCTGCCGCAGTCGCAGTCACTGCTGCGCTGTTTGATTTGTGGCGTCTGATTAACGGTTGTCAGTTACTACAGTAATGCTTAACTACGCGGATTGTAGTCTTTACCTCTCCCTCTCCTACTCACCATCTCCCTCTGCTTCTGTTAGTTGCATGTTAAGCTCATGTTATGCCCGCTGACTGCCTGCTTATGGCTGTTGAGTAGGGTTAACGCATTAACCGTTTCGTTTAACCGCTAAATAGGCGTGCAGAATTTTTGGACAACGTGTGGGAATGTTTGTGCCTCAGTTGCGGTAATTATACTGTGATGACTCACAGTGTACATATCCGTATTATGCGTATAATCAGTAATCAGTTTAGTGGGTCAAATGACCATGATTAGTGTGCATTGACATGGGTTAAGAAACTTTGTTTAAATCGTAACAATTAGCCTCAAGTGGTGTAACGGTATAGGTTGGTATGCAAACAACATGATATACATACATATTATATTATATATTTGATTTAAATTAACATGTATTTTAATCGTGTGCTTTCTTTTACTTTCTTTAACCGAGTATAAAATATTTTTCATTACGGTTTTTATAAACCAAAACAATATTTTTAAAATTTGTAAATTACATTTATAAGGTTTTTTAATATTTTTAAAAAATATTTTTAATACAATTTTTTCGTGGGTTTTTTTTAAATGTTTAAATAAATATCCTTTATTTTAAGAGACATTTTATTTTCTTGTAGTTCATTTTTAAGTAGTATCCTAAAATCTACAGCCACTATACTATCCCAAAATTCCTTAAATTGTATAAAGTTTTGTAAATATATGAATATGAATCACTCAAACACACACACAGTAGTCAAGATATTCACTTGCATTTGGAGCAGACGTGAATCTCATAATTAATAAGATAAGAGGAAAAGCAATTGAAGCGGATTACAAGACGCCCCAGAACACCTCAGGCTGAAGGTCAAACTAATAATGATTTAGATAATAAAACGAAGAGAAACAACGAAAGAGAGAAAGGGAGAGAGATATATGCCACCGATGCACTCAAGTCAGATGTGAAGCTGCTACCAAAAGAGGCAAGTTTGCCCAGCGGCTGCTGAAAACCAAACAAAAGCGGGCCACGAAGCGTGCAGACCTGATCGAGTGGGAGTGGGAGGGGGAGTAGTTGGGTTCAGACTGGCAAACGACCAGGCATAAATACCAAAGGGTTACGCCTATTTTTACACGCAAGCAAGTGAGCCCAGTGAGCTGCAAAGAGAGAGAACTGCATTTCCTCGTAGCCGCAAAAAACAAAATATTAAAACGATGCGACGTGACAGATTACAAAACGTTTGACACCAGCGCCAAAGCCGCCAGAGAATGGAGAACAGAGAATGGAGAATGGAGAATGGAGAACGGAGACTGGAGAATGAAGGCAAGCTACGTCCACTTGCCACTTGCCACACGACGCGATGCGACGCGACTTTGCAGTCACGCGGATGACTACAACTCTGAGGTCTGTGCTGTCTGGGGATCTTTAAGTTTTTTTTTTTTGTGGATTCTTTGTGAGCTTTTGGGTCTGCGTGTGCACGTAAATTGCCTTCGGGCCAAGAATCTGTTTGTGGAAGAAGCACTCAGAATTGGACTTGCAGCGAATGCAGCGCGCGTCACAAATTAATTCGCTGAAGCTGCTGCTGCAGATCGGTATGGTTCCCACAGTAGTTGTTGCTCCTCTTCAAAAAAAAAAAAAGTGGGCTCCACCACTTGAGAATCTGCTGCTGTTGCTGCTTCTGCAACTGCAACTGCAACTGCATCTGCAACTGCATCTGCTGCTGTGTCTACTAGTTCACCTGCGCCATTGCAGCGGTTCTTCCTCGTAGCTTTTTTTTTGCGGAGGTTGCACTCGTGAGTTATGACAGACAGCCCCAACTGTTGTAGGCAGAGCCCAGAACTCAGAACTAAGAACTCACAACCCGGACTCTGGAATCAGAAATCAGAACTCACAATGCGAGAGAGCTCTTATGCTTGAGCGTGCAATTTTGATACCCTGTAATGGACAAGCTGTTGTTGGGTATATTGACTGAAAAGTCATTACAATTACAGATTTATTTAAAATGCTTATACTGATGTAAAGTATTTGTTCTTAAATCAAGTAAACATAAATCTAAACCTAATATTTAAGTTTTTAGAAAAGAATTTTTTAAAATATATTTTTTAACAGTGTAACAAATTTTTATTAAAGTTCTACATGCCCCAATGCATATTTAACAGGGTGTACTATTTCATATCATAGTGATAATTATATTATTCTGTATATAATAGCAGCTCAGTCTGTTTCACAAACTTTAAGTAGTTTTGGCTTTAATACCCTGTAAACAAGCATAGCTTAGGAGCAAGCCATGTTTAGTGTATTAATGCAAACTTAAGGAATTGTAGCTAACAAATGAAATTTCCCTGTTTTAAAGGTTCAATTGTAGTTAACTTTATCACTTTTATACAGAGTATCGCATAGTGTAACCTCTTTAACCTACTCTCCAATTCACTCAGTCAGCCTGGTTGGTTAACAGTCCAACAGGGCTAAACTTTGGATAAGACTTTTGCGTATGCGCCGCGTAATTGACTTGGAAGTTATGAACCTTTAAATGTGGCCACTGCAGTAGGAGCAGCAGCAGCAACAGCATCAGCAGAAACCACCTCCACCTCCACCGCCAACTGCACCACCTCCACCGCCAATACCAGAGCATACCGAACCACAGCATGTAATTTTAATTTTCTCACTTGATTGCCCCATTGCAGAGCGGTCTGCCAAACCATTCATATGACTCAGGTCGATAGCCATTCATGCTATTCCCATATATAGAAATCTTGTTTTAGGCATACACTTTATTATTGGATTCGATATGTGGCTGTGGCTGTTGTGGTTGCTGTGGCTGCTGCTGCTGTTCTTGAGTTGATTAGCCCTTCTTGACGGACAGTGCCTACCAGAAGAGTGCGCTCACTACTCCTACTCCCTACTCTTTTTTAGAAATGACCTCTTAAGCTTCAATTCTAGTTAACAAAATTGCAAATTCTTAAAATAAATGTGAATTTCCCATGCAAATCAGCAATACAGAAAAAAAATCAAAAACAATTCTTACTAATTAAGTTCAGATGGCAAATTGACGAAACTCTGTGAACTCTGCCGTTTAAAAAGTGAATTGATAAAGCGGGTGGGGAGGGGAAACAAATCTCGTTATTACTGCATATGAAAATAAATATTTATATAAATTGTTAGCGAAATCGCACAACATTCTTCAATACTAACGCTGTACAGTGGGTGCAAGTATTAAAATGTATTAAATAGCAGTTCGAGTAGCGAATTGTAGATAGATTCTGGATTATACTATTAAAGAAAACTTTATGCAGTATGATATGAAGCTGAATAGTATTTATATATAGACATACATATCTTAAAGTCTTAGGTATCTCAATTTACCCTTATTGTAACACTTGTCTATTTATTCCTTTCAGCTATAACTCATTTTATAACACACTTAGCATAGACTTAATAATAATCTATGGTTAACTTTTACTTGACTAAATTTCGTTCAATATAAAAAGTTCGTAATATTTTCCATAACATTTATTACTACATATTCATTTTGCACCACTGTGCACTGCAAACGGATTTGCAAATCAAGCAAACTGGAATACTTTTTGGTTAGAAAATCCAACGGAGAGCCGCGCGAAATTCGTCGGTTCCAAAAGCGTCGAAACTTCAAGCATTATATTTATTTATATGTTTTATAATTATAACTTGTTGGTATTGCTATAACACTGTTGCTGCCCCTCCACCTCCCTTTCTTCTTCTTCATCTTACCAACCAAGTGCAGCTTGTTGTTGCGGCACTTCACATGAAGACGCAAATTTGTAGCGCAAATCTTAAAAAAAAAAACAGATTCATTCAACAATTTAAAGTTGACTTGGGTTTGGTTTAGTTTGCAGTGGCTTTAGGGGGAGCAAGTGGGGATGTACTTAAATAGGGGCATATATATATATATAGTATGGAGCAGATGTTATAGACGACACATACAAGTCGAGGCTGCGATCGAGCGTCTTGTTGGCTCAATAAATTATGAGCCCGCTTCTTATAAGAGTGCAAACATCGCTGGCCAAACTCATTGTGGGTGTCATGCGTCTTGGCTCTTGGTTTCTTTTGGCCTAATGAAAATGTTTGGTTTAAACGTCGATTGAGTTTTTTTTTGGCTTTTTTTGTTCGTGGTTTCTCTGGTATGCGTGTTGGTGGGAAACGCAAATTTATTGCGCATCAAATTACTTACAACACTCGAACAGAGATTTAAAGATTTCAAATGGCTTTTACGATTTGGTCCGTTGGGCAGCAGCTAATGGCCGGTAATGAAGCGACTAACAGACAAAACTTATTGAACAGCTCTCGCTAGCTAAGAGCATTAAGACATTGGTTTATATAGTTTATGTATGTAGGTTTTAAATGGCATTTTTATATAGTAAAAAAGGTTGTATTTTTTTAGCTTATACCGTATTTGTTTTGTAGGGTATCATTTGGTGGTATTCTGCATAATTTTAGGTCTTAGTTTATGTTATAAGTGCTTAATAACTAAACTATTGTTCCTTTTCCAAAGTCAAAAAAAGCAAACTTGGTTTTATAGCAGTTCTTTAACAAAAAAATATATATCTTAACTAGCCTTTAAGTGCACAGGTTTAAAGCTAGCTTCACTGTCTCTATTTACACGCCAATAAAAAAAAATATAATCATACGAGTGTTGCTAATATTATAATAATAATAATTGTTATTGTTTGGTTGCAAACACGTGTAAGTTTTACGATGTTTGCACAAAAATTCACAGGCATCTCCATTTAATACCAATACTACAAAATATATGTATATGTATGTACAAAAAGTCCAAAATAATACACTAAATTTACATACAAAAAAAATGTACGTACAAAATTTATGCGTGTCAATAATGAGGAATGTGAGTTGTGTATATTTTGGTTTTTCTTTTCTTTTTTTTCAGGCAAAACTTTGTTGACTTTTTGTCAAACGAAAATAGAAACCGATGGCTAAATTTGACAATAATGCTAATTAAATAAGAAACAAATGGCTAATAAACTTAAAACATAAACAAAACAAAAAAAAAAAACAATTAAGTTTTGTTTTGTTTTTTTTTTTTGTTTGTTTTGTATATTTTTGGCCAAAAATAATGCTCACAAATTACAAAAATCAATATTTTTTTGTAGAATCCCAATCGGATTTCAGTGTGCGTTCTTGAAAAAGTTCCGTGTTGTGGGAGAATTGTGAGCATTCGGCGAATGCATTATTCAATCAATAAATTAATTTTCACTCATTCATGCAGCATCTAAATGAATCATTCAATCCCAATTCCTATCCAGTTCTCGCTGTCGTCGGTTGCTTTGCAAAAAAATATATTTTCTTATTTAAAGTTTCAATTAACGCGATATTCCCTTCGAAAGGTCGAGGCGAAGGCCAAGAGGTTAATGTGTTTTTAAATACCCTGCTAATTGATGAGCGGCTTTAAATCATATATCAAAGTTCTCAATACTCTGAAGCTGAAGAGTCTTAAGGAATCTTCGATGAGCAATAAATCCTTCTTGACTTCTTTTGTACCTAAAATTATAGTTATGCATTCTGTTTATTTTAAGAAACATATTTTTTATGTGCTAATTTAATATGTTCCCGTATTCCTTACTGTCTTTCTATTTACTCTTTGCATAAATTAGTGTTTATTTACTCTGACAACCCTTGTTGCAAATGCATCCTTGTGATCCTTGTTAGCGCACTTTCAAATACACTATCTTGATCAGTTACACATAACCATAATAATGGTTCAAGTGAATGCCCAATGAACCACAACGCATAAATTAGACAACTTTCAAGGGTTGTCAACTGCTCCGAACATTTTCATTAACAAACCTGATTACCGAAAGCTGAGGGAAAACGACAGTTGGCAACAATATTTTCAACTTTCCCGATGCAATCGAGGTATATTCCCGTTTATAGGGGCGGCACACAATTAAAGCCACTTGCGAGTGAGTACCGTAGTCCTAAATAAAAGGGTTCCCAAGTTGTTGTACGATTCACAGACTGTGTGTAATGAATACACTCGCTCGCATTGTTTGTTTAATTGAATTTGCTGCTCACGAAAACAAACAGATAAATTGAAATTAAATGAAACAAAAAACTGGCTAAAGAAAACGATGCGTGTGATATGCGAAGCGGTAAATTTTTTTTGGGAATACGAAGCTCCATCGATTGATCATGTGCCCCCTGAATGGGACTGTGGACAGTGTAGAGTGTAGACTGTGTGGACTGTGAACCGAGATCTTCGACACCATCGGCGTTGAAAAGTCATTCGAGCAGAGGCGATCATTTCACTCAGTTCCTTGGAACGCAATTCTTTTGTCTCCTCTTCGCTGTTCTCCCCATAAACATATTATCGATCCAGCGTTTTGGACCAACGCCCACCAAAAACTTCGGCGTTGCCTTTTAGTCTCCCTCTCTGCGGTTGAGACTACGCTTCCTTAAGAGGTATATCGAATAGTGTATATAGAGTTTAAATAAAGCACTAACTTAAAGTTCAATCCTTAGATTATAATATAAAAATGAATATTATATGTAAAAATAATAATACACACTTGGTAGTTAAAGTGAAAGAAGCACCAATAATTTATTTAGTACTCTTAAGTACCAAACATTTCTCTAGGGTATCTAATGTGCGTTAATGCCCCATTTAAAAAGTCAAGCTCTTGTTATTATAACCACTGCTTTTGTTGGTTTTCGCGTTTATCAGTTAAGATCAGGCACGGATATGTCTGGCACTGGTACTGCTGCTGAGCGACCAAATCGGGACTGCGTTTTGGCCTTTATCCTGGCCAAGTCTGAGTTGAGTCTTCCTGCCCGACTGCGGTTTTGGTAATTTTTTTTTTTTTTGGTTTTTTTTTTTTTGGCAGCAACTGAATTTTAATTAAAATATTTCTCAGGGTTTTAGTCGCCTTTTTTTTTGTAGTATATTTGGGGATTTTTGTTGCTGTTTGTTTTGCACTGTTGCAACACGTTGCAAGGTATTTACACGCTGCTCCGATTGTCGTGAGTGTGACACATTTGCATCAGATATGATGTACAAAGAGTCAAAGGACTCGAAACAGCGTTGGCTCATAAATCACGTGCCAGAGCGAGGAGCGTAAGGAGAGGTAGAGGGAGAGAGAGAGAGAGGCCACCGTGTGGTACATGGAAATTGAGCAACAAGAAATGAACTTGTCAGCTGAGGCGACACCTGAGAGTTTTTGTATTTTGTATTTTTTTTGCAGCTAGTAGTAGGTGGCATCAAGTCGTAAATAGCTTAACTTGTTATTTGTCTATTGTGTGAATGTACCCACACCTATTCAATATGAGTTTGACACATTTTTGTCTGTTTTTTTTTTTTTTTTCAACTACAGGACGCGACATGGCGCCAGCAAAAACACTACGTGCTACATATCCAGCTGCGTAGGGACAGACAACGCTATATATAGTATATATATAAATTTTCTAAAATTTAGCTAGGTAAGAGAACTTGTTGGCAATGGATGTAGGGAGGCGTGAGTTGGCCAAAATTGCGGTTTTGGATTTTGCAGAAGGGGGGGAAAACAAAACACTTGTATTAGGCGAGTGCAAATTGAATTTGAGCCAAAAAACTTACCTGGCTTAGCTGCCAAAAAATAGAAGAAGAAAAATGTATACAATATTATAAGAAAATGTTGTAGAGCATAGTTAACTTTTATGGTTAGACTACATATTAAGAAACTTGTTTCTGTTATCTGCTGGAATTTCCATTTGGGGTTTCCTTGTGTCGCTTTTGATATTGTCAAAAACTCTGTTAAACTAATTAATTTTGTCAGGCGCATCAATTGAGTGTTTTTGGCTTTTTAAAATTTAAACTTTTTGTCTCATTACTGCGCCATTTACATTTATCATTGTCATTATCAGTGTTGCTAATTTATCCATCACTTCCTTTGTTTGTATGTGTGGTAAACGGACAGACAGACGAACGGACGGTCGAACGGACGGACGTACGCTTGTGTGCTCATGGTCAGTTTTAGTTTCAGTGTCGTTGCTGACAAGCGCGCATAAATCTCAATTAGCGAGCTCCTAATTTATCTTTGAGATACATTCGAGCAAACTGCCAAACAAAACGCACCCACAGCTGATATGGGTTAATGTATTGGCCAAAGGAAGCAACGCATATTATATAATATAAGTATAATTAACTGGTTATTATGTTTAACAATTCTAATTTCTAGCCATTTTCAAATGTTTATCGCACTGCCTATCGTCTGCACTGCTTCAAACGGTTCGCTTGCACTGCTTGCTTGTTCGAAGCCGTTTACATGCAACATGTTTGAAGCGTACACGCTTAACAGCGCCATGTTAACTTTCAAATTTCAAAGACAATTCAAGATATATGTTTAGAATATGTACTGTTAGGCATTTCGTGGGAATTGATGAATTTGCATTTTGCGTATCTCTGATAATTATTATGAGTCAGCTCACAGCATTTGACACAGTTATGCGTAAACAAAATAGCTGTGAATTGTATGCTGTTGTTTTGTTAGCGTTTTTTTTTTTTTTGTCTTTGTTTTCGTTTCTGATAACTGCAGCTACCGAATTCTTGTGCTATGTGTTACTATCAAAATATTTCATTCATGTCGTATAGCTTTTGTCTCTAATTGAACTGATTTGTTTGCCTATCGGGTATCGAGAAAAGTTAATTGGAAATTGAGACCTGGGCCAAAGTCCAAAGTTGATGGGGTTTCGGGGTTTTTTTTTTTGGCTACCTCTTAGATATTTGGTATACGTCTTGCTAAGATTGTTTTGGTTACCATCTGGAAATTTAGAAATTCCGCAAAACAGACTCATGCAAACCGCTGTTATCAGCACTGATTCCCACTAATTGTCATGAACTTTGAAGGCCCTTTGACTAAAGTCAGGGACCCAAAACTTGAAGATGCTCTAGGTAGTATAAGTAATACTACGTAGTATTGTACGTATAGCATGTCTGCTTATATTGAGTAAAGTTATTTCTTGTAATCTTGTAGCTGTTGTCTGACTACAAGTTTTGATTAGATTTCACAGTTGCGTGGGTATACAATGGTATACAAAATTATCGATAAGCTTCCACAGCACCAACATCAAATGTTGCTTAATGTAATCGTTTCTCATTTTACTTGGCAACACACACAATTTTCGTTTGATTTACAATACATGATCAATAAAAATGCCGCTGCATAATCGATCAACGCAACTGCAAACTGGACCTTGCTCAATATTCCATGGGGGCTATATAAAAAACTAGATCGCTTTAACCAAAACAAAAACAGCTACAATCTTTTCCTACCACTTTTACTTGGCCGTTAAGAGACATTATACGCTACCCACTGTTAAGGCTAAACAGTCAAACAGTTCGACTGCAACATTAAACCACTCGACTGTGTAACATGTGCGCTGCCATTTTGAGTTTAACATTAACAGTGCTGGTGCCCGATTAGGTTAACAGCGGCGCTTGCTGCTGTTAGGCTGTGTCGTATCGTTTGGGCAAGCTACACACGGCTACGGCCGCCGCACAAATGTATCTGTATCTGAGTTTGTGTGCACCTTTCGTCGGTTTAAGATCGCTGCCGCGAACAGAGCGGATAACAAAAGCGTTGAAATACAAAATATTTTCGAAATTCAAGAAACAAGAAAATACAAAATACAAATACAAAACCAAAAAAAAACAAATAGAAAAATTGCAACAACATTTCTATATTACAACGAAAAAAATGTCACACAAAAAATGCAAGTAAAGTTTTAATATATATTGCAAGAAGAAGAAACCCAAATGAAAAGGAATTAAGCTGCATGAAAAAATTTTTGATTTTGTTTTAAAAATCGACTTGAAAAATTTAATTCCAAGCGGCTGCAAAAATTAACAAAATATTTCAAATATTTTGACCCAGTGTAAAAAAAAAGTGAAAATTGAATACAACAAATTTCTGTGCAAATAATCGAATAAAATTAAACAAAAATAAAAAGAAAAATTTATTGTCGCTGCAATCGTCGACAGTATAAAAAGTGCAATACACATACATATTACTACATATTATTAATCAATAATATACACACATATCAAAAGCCAACAATAAAAAATAATTATTGTACATAAAAAGTGCTGTAAAAAAGGAAAAACAAAAGTTGTATAAAAATTGTAACTCGGCTTTTGTTGCATTTTTTTGCTGTGCAATTTATTTTTGTTTACGCGGCACATTTTGCATGCAATAAAATTAAGTATATATATAAATACAGCATATATACAAATACAACTACAACATACACACACATGTATAAATTTTGATTTCCGTTTGGATTTTTCCACCTCAATCATCCAACAATCATCAACAAACTCAATCAATGTACGCTTCCAGACGGCAAAACGCACAAACAACAGCAACCCAAACCCATGTTGGATTATAATTTATACCCTTAAATTTGGGGACTACAATGCGGCCAGAAATATACAATGTAAGTCTAACAAACAAATTGCACAATTACAAATTAAGCAATATTTAAGATTATACGATTAACGATTATGTTTATGATTAAGGCACACAACAACATAATACACCACAAGTGGCAATTTATTAAACTGATAACTAAACGAAAAACCTACAAAAATTTCTCATCCTAAATTCACGTGAAATTTTGAATTCTGCATTAAACTTTAATATAAAAATAAACATATTTTTTTGAAAACATTTATTAATCACTGCTAAACTATATAGTAGCTATAAATGTTGTTCATAGAAAAGTGAATAGAATTTTTTTTTTTTTGATTTTGATTTTGTTTTTATGAGTTAAACGGAATTAGCAGCGGCTTTTGTGTAAATTTTCAATCAAAACTTTACCGAATGTTGTATGGTGTTTATTAATAACTTAAAGTGTATTTAATGCAATAAAGTTTTAATATACTTTTTAAGCTTAAGCTGCAAACCACGTGCACAATAACAAAAAACCAACGAAACCACGCCATTCTTAATCTCAATTTCAATTTCATTTCGCACATAAAACACAAAAGGATAAAGGAGTACCTTGACCTGTGTGCTGTGTGCAGCTCCTTTTTCACATTTTTTAACTAAATGTATTTCTATGCAAACACACACACACACACACACAATCATTTATCATGCTTTAAAGTAATTTCACTTAAAAAACAATTTTCAAATACACATAAAAAGCACAATTATATGTTTCAAACAAACAAGAAATATGGAATAAGCAAAACTGAAGCAGCAAACGTGGCAATAATTGCTATTTATAACTTGTTATGGCACCAACACATGCAACACAACAAAAAAAAAGCCAGTCTGTGTGTGTGTGTGCAACCCCTTTTTAAAAAAAAATAAAAAAACATATATACGATAAAGAACTTGGCAGCACAGAGGGGGAGAGAGAGAGGGTCGTCATCAGTAGTTGTGTGCTTCTCTGTGGCGTGTCCTGATCTCAGGACATTTACCTGAGTTATAAATCAATTGCAGCAGCAAAAGCAACAAACGACCAGCACAACTCCTGCGCGTTTTAAAACGCCAGCGAAACGCATGCGTTTATGCCGCTTGTGCAGAGGAGTTTTCTGATACAAAAGCAAATACGGCGGTTAAAAATATTTCAAAATTTTTATATAGGCCTATACCACGCCCTCCTTTTGATAAGCGTCTATGTGCGTGTGTGAGCATTTCGTAAAAATAGACAATATTTGATTTCTTTTATTAATTAAACGGAAATGCACACTGATAAATAACACACAACACAACACACCTTCCACGCACCGAAAACTGTTGTAAAAACAAATTTCGAGACATTTCCCAAGCATTTTGTGATAAGCATTTCCTAAACTGCGGTAGCAAATTCTACAAATTGAGCCGAGCGTTTAGATAAATTTTTAAGTTAAAGATTAGATAATAAACATAAGAGCATAATTTTCGAAAACTAATAATTTTTTCAGCAGTTCGTCAATTCAATTCAATTCCATTCAATTTTGAAATACTCACAAAAGTCACATGGAGTTCTTAACAGCTGTGCCGAGTCTTTTGGCTTTTTATTGAGATTTACAATGCGATAGATACGCAATTGGCAAATCACTAGAATTAAAAGTTAAACGAAAGCAACAAAAACAAAATATCGTAAAATACATTTATGACTTGGCGCATATTTGTGCAGCTTTGATTAATGCAATCAATGGACAAACACAGTAACAGACACAGAGATACCCTTCAAATACATGTTACTAAACAATTGCAATCTGTTGGTTATATATTCAAAACTGTTCCCAGAGTAGTGCCAAACCAACTGCCAACTGCAAACTGCACTCAATGACTTGTCAATGTGTCAATTGGTCAGTCAGTCAGTCAGTCAGTCAGCCTCTACCGTTCAAGCGTTCATCTGTCTAGCTAATGAACTGGCGATTAGCTAAAAGCTTTGAGGGTGCAGCGTTTAGTATGTGGAATTTCCACATGAACAGCCAACTTAAGGGGTTTGTTTAACAACAAAAAAACAAAAAACACACACATTATATTTCGTAATATCCATAACAAATGGAAATTAGAAGTGCCCCACACAGTGATAAGAACTCTACGATTCTACCATATTTCAATTCATTCGATCTTCATCTGTTGTTGTTTTGATATACGAGCTGAAAATTGAAGCTAAAGTTAATGTCTACACTTTATTTTTAGCTACAATTACGCTTAAATGGGTTCATAGTACAAACAATTTTACCTGTCGCCAACTTTCCACACACATACACACACACGATCTAACCAATCTCAATCTCGAGAGCAAAAAAAGTAATAATAAATAATAAAGATCGATGGAAAAAGTGCAAAAAATATCGTTGGCGTCGTTTTTGAGCTCAAAAAAAAGTTCATAAACAAAAAAAAAGCAGTATAAATATAAATGTCACTTCAAGTTTTATAATTAGGTTACGCGCGGGTGGCGAAAAGCTGCAAAAAAAACTTAGAAAACCCAGAAAAAGGAAGGGTGTGGGGGGAGGAGGGTGTGATACAGTGGGTGTAGCCACGATTTGCTAACTATAACGCAATGATTTTTTATATTTGCATGCATAAACTAAAAAAACTAGTGGGAATGTGTACAACAGTGAAGTGAGCTGATTGTTAAAGACCGTGTACTTACAGTTTCGAAAATTTAGGTTTGTTATAAAACTAAAATGTATTTTTCACTCCCTGATCACTGTACTTCCTCTCAAAGTACAGGGTAAAAAAGGCTTGTTAACATCTAGACTATATATGGTATAAAGTATTATGCATCGTAGTATACTATCAGAATTATAGCAACGCTGGTTTAGTTGACCTCAAACGTCACGTTTCTAGTGGCTGATGCATCATATATGTAGAACATAAATACAACTCATATACTACATATCTGGATTACTATATACTAAATATGCCGCTGAGTCGCTCAATGAGTCAGTTTAAAGCTGAGGCTTAACGCGGTTTAAAACGCGCCTAAAAATCATCAATTCTTTATCAATAATTTAGATTTAGCTACAATTATGCATATTAGACTGCCAGCTAAGCCTGTAGCAAATGATTCAGAGTACAGAATATATATATGGGTTATATGTATGTTTTTTCTTTCATTTCGTTGAGCATATCAAACATATTTGTTTGCCCATGTTTAAAACGCGATTAAACCAAATGGAATAATGCTGTATAGGTTTTATTGGATTTTAGTTTGGATTTGTTTATGGCTTTATGGGTTTATGGTTTAACTCTAATTAAGCTCAATGTCGTTTCATTTTGGCAGATTTGACACCGAACGTACTTGCTCTAATCGAAAGTAAACCCATATGGATTTCATTATAGTGCCTAGAGTTCGTTTTTGTTATTTTTTTTTTTTTTGGTAGTTATCGTAGTATTCCCTAGACCAGACAACAACAATGACAACAATAATAATAAGCAAGTCTAGAAGTGCGACGCGCTGTTTTTTATCTTATCGGCAACACGTTCAAAAAAATATATATATATTATAGTCGTATTCGTAGAGTCGTAGCTTCTCCGTTTACCCACACTAACATTAAGTATAAATATATATAATAACAAAAATAATAACAAAGCGCCAAAAAACGCTACAAGTCAACACATTACGGTCTTTTCTTTTTGTTTTGTTATTATTATTAAACTTTTTGTTTGTTTTTGTTTTTTTTTTTGTTGTATTTTTGTATTTTTTTGTTAATTTCGTTGTTGGATTTTTTCATTATTTCTTCATCAAGAAATAAAGTCACGGCCCTCAAGTGTTTGTTGTTGATTTTGGCATTTTGCGAGTGGAAAATATGGCAAGCATATATAGTATATATAGTATATACTATTTTTTTTACTATTAGTATGGCCACAGCAAACTGCTTATCATCTGGCTAGAGCTTACAGACCCACAAAAGTTACGTACTTCGGTTTTTCGGTCTCTTCGTGTCTCGCTCTCTCGCTCTCTCGCTCTCACGCTCTGTGGGTGTTCAAAACGCTTTCTTTTTATACTGTTTGTATTATAAAACAATTGAAATACCTTTGCAGTGCGACAGAGATGGTCAGTTGGTGAGAGTGGGAAAGAGCTACAGCTAGAGAGAGAGAGAGAGAGAGTGTGTCAGTGAGTGAGCTGACCAGTTGTGGCAGTTGTGGCAGATAAATCACGACACAAGTCCAATACGTGGTTGTAAAATTTATTCAATTTATGCAAATATTTGCATTACAAATTACCAAGTCGACGGGCCTAACCCCGTGCCCCAACTACTCCCCTTTTACATGACTTGGGCTGCACCTCAGCAGCAGCAGCAACACAGCTTTACAGCTGCATAGGGCCCGTTAGTAGACGCTGCACCTGACCTACAAAGTGCAGCGTGTCTCTTCAGCTCTCTCTCTGTGTTTCTCTCTCTCTCTACCTCTACCTCTCCCTCTCTCTTTACATGTTGTGTAAAAAACAACAAACACACCCACTTTACACACACGCACCGCTAAACTGCAGCTGATCACCATTTTGATTGCAAAATCAACGCTTTTTCCACAGCTTTGGCAGCAAATTAGAAAGCTCAATTCTTGAATGAATTGAATGCATAAACATTTGCTCATTCTTATCAGTTCAGCTGATTTGTCTGCCTGGCTGCTGATTTTTCCTATCTCCCCCCTCTATAGCACAGCACTTGTTTACGTACGTCTGTCTGTCTCTCTGCCTGCTGCCAAATATTGACACTTTGGGAAAGTTGCAGCAGTATTTGGTTGTTTTTAGACGGTGGCACTTAAGTATATAGCAAGTATGTAGGTAACTTTGATTCCAACTCAGAAAAGCAGCTTATCAGCCAACCAACCAAACAGCTGCTGTACCGCACATCAACTCGCTTAAATCGCATTAGACAGAGAAAGAAAATGCTTTAATACAAAATTAAAGGGTATCACAAAAAATAGCGAGCAACCCCTCAACAGTCTCTCAAGCAAATTGTCACCGTGTTATTTTCACGCCTATTTGAGAATTATGCAGCAACAGACCTTTTATTTTTTTTTACACTATTTAGATACATTCCACAAGGGGTTACGAGAGCGGGGGGGGGGTACTGAGGTTCTGGGCTATACGCGGCTGCTGTGCTAATGAGCTCAGATTTGTGTAACGGCACGACAGCAGCTTAAACCTCAACTGTTACCCTGATAATGGGCTCAGTCTCTCCCAACTCAAACTCAAACACAAACTCAACATCAAACTCAAATTCTAACTGTGATTTTGTTGCATGTGAAATTATTTTCGCGTCTCGTAGATAGATACGCGAGTATCTTGCAGATACTTGCACTCAAAAAAAAAGGCAGCAACAACATTAGCTTATCGCTGGAGTACACTGAACTTGTCACTGAATGTTACGCTCTTGTTTCATGCCCAAATGGAATGCTATTCATATTTAGGGGGGCGTTGTTGTTGTTGCTGCTGTTGTTCTTGTTCTCTACTGACAAGTTCAAGTGCTTGGTCGAGTGGGGAAAACCACGCGGGCAAGTCATGCCAAAAGTATGCAAACATTTCTACAGAAAGTTAGGAAAGTATTTTGAAATGCCAAATTATGCTATAAAATATTATAAAAATTGTTTAAATTCAATAATATAAATAGCTTATAAATTTTTGCTAGCAAAACTTCATATAGCTTTCTCTGTCTCTTAAATTATAAATATTTAAGATTTTTCATAGGCATTACATATGCTTAATGCATTTTTATATTTTTCTTGGCCAGCAAAAGTCTTAAAATATGATTTACATTAGACATTTGCATATTATCTTTATTATATGCTTATGACATTTTTTATATGTCTCATAAAAATTACATAAATATTTTCATAGCCACAGAAGAACAAAGAACCAAAAAACAAAAAAAGTAAACAAAACAAAACATAGAACAACTGGTAACTGTCAAAGTCAGTAAACCCAACGTAACGTTCCCTTTGGAACTTCATTAAAGAGCACGCCCCTAAACAGCAGCAGCAGCAGCAGCAACAACAACCAGGAACAACGACAAGAAGACAAAGTGCACAACGAGGCAAGAGTTGCAATTGCAGCCGGCAAGGCACAGGAATTGGGAGTGAAACAGGCACCACTCCAAGAGAGGGAAAGACGGGGCAGTAGAGAGAGAGTGAGAGCGGGAGTGGGAGCAGTAGAGTGAGGGTTGACTGTTCAAAACGGTAAAAAAAAATAAAAGCGCAAGGTGGATGATGATGCAAGAGTATTGAATAACGCGAAGTTGGCAAATGCAACCCCTAAAAACCAAAAAGCAAACGAAAATTGCATTAAATGCAGGCAATGGAAAACTGCTAGTAGAGTGGCCAATACATTAGGGTGACCATCGTTGTACGCACAATTGACAGCAGGAAATTTCACACTTGAAGCAGACAGGCACAATGAGAGAGAGAGAGTGAGAGTGAGAGAAAGGGAAAGTGAGCGTGGTTTGCTGCTGTAATTGTTATTAAGCGATTACATGATTGATGAGGCAGCTGCCAAAAGCAAAAAGGGAGGGAAGAGAGAGACAGCAACATACACGTGGCAGCAATCAGCGTACACTCAACTGAAAGGATTGCATTTTTTTTTGGTTTGGCTTATCAGAAATCTTGACTTGACCCAACACTTTTTGGGGCCAATTCAAATTCATTTTGAGCTGTCTAATTTATGGTAGTAGGCGTATTGAACCCAACTGGACTGTCTTAATCTAATCACTGGCACATTCCGCAAATTCTGCTTAGGTAGCATACAATGTGATTTAGTCTTAAGTGCCTGCGATTAAATGGAATCAACAAGTTCCACAATTTGAAACGTGTGACACGTGTTGGCCAACTGCGAATGTAAACAAGTGCGAAACGAGTTTGCAAAAATCAAAAAACGCAGAAAACTAACAAAACTTTGTATTTAAATTTTAATCAGATTTTGTATGAGTTGTGAATTGTGGTTGACAAGTTCTGCGAGCTGTGAGTTAATCTGGCAAGTGGATCAGATCAGGCTTTCGATTTGCAATTCAAATGGTCAAAATGTGCCAAATAATTATGGGCTAGAAAACTAAACCAAAACATCTACGACAGATTAGATTGCCAGTGACGTAGTAAGCTCAATTGAAAAAAAGAAAAAACCATACTTTACTGCCTTTCGAATACAACTTTGAGCTTTTGAAAGCACCGCTTGCACTGCCTGCAAGCTGTCAAGCTTTGCTATGTAGGTGTAAAAGCTACTCTTGCTGGTGGTCCTGCAGTGTCACTTGGAAAATGCAGACACGTACTGCTTGAATTCCTGCAGTAAACTAGCTGAAAAATATATATTTATTGAGCGGGAAATGGAGCTCTTCAATATGCAAAGCACATGTCGTTTGGGGAATGTCGTCTACAATTGCGTCAGACAAAAGCAGAGACAAGCAGCAGAACTCAAAAAAACAAAAAACAAAAACTGTACTACTGAATCCAAGACGAAGACGAAGACGAAGACAAACTCAACTCAAGTTCATTTGGGCGTCTGTTGTGCTTCTGTGTCTGCATACCAAAAAGGTAATTATTAGCCGCATTGTAAAGGAAACAAACAAACACACACAGAAAAAAGTAAAGTAAAGCACCAGAGACAGCAGACCCTAGAAGTAATATCAAATTTCACTCAAGAAATGTGGCATAGCGACAGACGGCAACAACAGTTGAAATAGAAGTTGTATAGAAAAACTACCAGCAGTTCAAAGCAGAGTATGGTATTGGTTTAGGCTTCGGGTCACATACTGGGTATTAGCTGAGCTTTTTTGTGTATGCCGTACTCGTATTAGAAACTGGCGCTAGGGTTGATACGACTATCATAAACAGATGGCAGAACATTTGAAAATGAGCTGTGCTTTAATGAGCTTTCAATTATGTTAACTTCTTTTAAAGGGCTTGGAGTTGATATTCTTTTGCTTTCAAAGCAAAGCTTAATTTAATAAGCTTTTAACATTTAACATTTATGAGCTTTAAACTTTAATGAGCTTTCAAGTAATTTTAGCTTAAAATTTAATTTAATTGAGCTGGTTATTGTCAAGTCTTTTTTTTTGTTACTTATATGCTTAATAAACTGAAGATTTACGGTTTCAGCTGTCGTTCATTGAAATTGAAGTTGCCCCCTAACTCTGAATTATGCCGAATGCAAGCTAAACATAATTTAAACTAATACGCAAAAAAGTCAAAATAAAAATATAAAAAAAAAGGAAACCAGAACACAAATAAAGCTTCATTTAATTGCTGAGCAAAGCGAAATCGGAGATGAGAACCGAGAACTGAGAAACACCCGCTTCAAATCAATGAATTGGCGAAATTATTTGAAAAACTTACTACTACTTTGCTAGAAAGAAGAAGTAGCGAATTCATTTCGTTTGGTATTGGAAACGTTCTTTTTTATTTTATTTTTATTGTCTGCTGTGAAATTGAAAAATGATAAAAATCGCATTGAGGCCAAAAGGCATTTGATGCCATAACTACATGTATATATATATATATTTTTTTTTGGGGACTGCCTACTGTGAGGGTATGGAATTGGGCACTGTAATTTGCACATGGCACTGGCCGCCGTCTTTTTTTTGTTACTATATCTGTCCCTCTCTAACGGAGGTTCTTATTTAGTCGATGGTCTCTCTTGTATTGATTTCTCGTGCACTTTTCGAGTCGCTTTTGTTGCCTTTGTTATTATATTTGTGGCTTGTGCGCGATTTTCACTTTTCAAAACGGCAAAGAAAAGAATGGCAAGGAATAGAATGGAATGGAATGGAATAAGAGACCTTCGTCTTAAGAAACTACCCTTCAAGTGGTGGTTCTTTAGTTCAGCTCTCTCTAAGCTGAAATCAATGACCTTTTCTGGCCCGAGCTTGGGCCTCTACCACAAGGGGATTAGACAGAGCGTCAGATATATGTATATATATAAATATATATATATGTTCCTATTTATATAGCATATATATATATACATATATATTTATGTTCGATCGATAGTCTTGGCTTTTTTCCATCAACATATGCTTGAGTGCGTGTTGACATTGAGCCAGAGCAGCCCGAGTAGTTCCTCTTATTCACTATTCATGAATACTACTCAGACTACTCAGGCTTTTAAAGCGATAGCTTTTGTTTTAAAGAGCTCACGATCAGCAAAATAAGATAAGATTTCGTTACGATGATGAGGAGAGATGACTTAATTGTTGTTTCACTTTTTTACTCAGTTGTCAGCTTTCAATACTCTCTCATCAAATTCCCAGACGGAAGTTGTTTTCGAAAACAATACAAACAGAAATCAATAAAATAATTAATTATCATTAATAATAATCTGTGTATGATTTATGCTAATTTGTTGTTTATAGATAGTAGATATCGTAAGTTGCTTTTTGTTTTGTTTTGTTGTGTTTTGTTTTCAAAAATGAAAAAATACTCATCATTTGTTTCTCTACTTGCAGGTTACTACAGTTCATGCTGCTCAATGCCAGGATTATTTTTATACAGATGGTAAGTTAACTGCATTGCAGGGTAGTTAATAGTCTTGCTTTATATACATATTCATTTTGAGCAGAGTTTATTCAAATGCCAAGTACTTGTAGATGTAAATGTGCTTATTTTAATACTGTTTTCATTAAAATTCATATTGCTTTCGATTGATTTACAATAGCTGTAAAATGTGTGCTTTTGAATAGATATAGATCTCTCTGATGTATCTAAGCTTTTGCTTTGCATATCAAACCCCAACAAAAAAAATAAAAAACAAAAGTCTATATTGTGACAGTTGTTGTTGTAGTTGTTGTTGTCCGTCAATTGTTTTCAGCACTCCAAATAATTATCATAAAAACCAAACCGAAATATCAATAAGATTGTGTAGTATTTCTATCCGTTTGATTATTATAACAAGATCGAGTGTGTAATCACCAGTGAAGTGTGTGGCCAGGGAGCTCTAACTGAAGGGGTTACAAGGGAGGGGGGAACTACGATATCTGAGGCGGTTGTGCGTGTGTACATTGGAGTGGCTTTGTCTCTCGCTGCTGCTTGGGGATCTGCTTTTTTGGGGCGCACTGTCTCAGGGTCTGGTCTCTCTCGCTGTGTGTGTGTTGCATAGCCACTTGACTGCGAGCAACAAAGTAATAAAAATAAGAAATAATAATAATAATAATAATAATAATTATGATTATTACACACACAGATACGTTAAAACGTCATTGAACTATGGAAAAGGTCGCACAACACTAACCAAAAAATTAACAAAAAAAAACTTCAAATTTGAAAACTGAAAACGAAAAAAATTTTTATGAGTAGCACAAACAGCAGGCCCCCCACACAAGAGAGGGGAAGAGGGGTTAGAGGAAATGCATATATATATGTATATAAAATAAACTGACACTTTTGGTTATTGCTGTTTGATTTTGTGTCAACTTGAAAATGATGAAATGCTGACAAGCAGATGAAAAACTTAAGTTAAGGAATTTCAACTCAAGTCACGCAGCTGTCAAAGCGCAAAGAGCAAGAGAGACAGCTATAGAGAGAGAGAGAGAGAGGAGAGAGATAGAGAGAGAGGTGGGATATTTCTGTAAGCCTCAACCAATTTGTAGTTATGCCTAATACCAACAATACTACAACCACAACTCCCACTTAATGTAGTGCCGTGTGGCAAGTCCATTAAAATTCCAATCACAGCGATAAAAACAACAACAAATTGGTTATAGATACATTTATTAATTTATAGTTATTATCACAATTTATATATAGATTTCTGCTGACTGCGCATAGCTTTATAATACCATGTATGTAGTATCACTTTAGCGATATCATCAATCCCCCTATTTATGCAAATTGTGGCGCAAAAAACGTGTCATTGATAGCGCTAAAAACATGGCCGAAACACGTGGTATTTATTTGGTAGACATGTTGGGGGCAAAAGATTTGATTTGATAGATTCACGTACCGGAGCTTCAAAACGATTGAACGAGTCTTTCAATTTGATTGATTATACGATTTCTTGACAATGATAAACAATAGTTCACTTCCTCTGCTCCACTTTATCTAACTCAAACCGATTGATATGTTTGGCAGAGATTTACTTTAAGTACAACATATAGATTTCTCTAGAATTTTATGCTATTAATATTTTTAGTTTTAATTGATTTAGAATTCCCGATAAGCCGCCAGTTATGAAAGAGTTTAGGTTTAGTTTTATATCATAATTTACTATCTAGCATTTATGACACAGCTGCACAGCACAGAGTTGTCGCTACATTGTTCAGGATTAGCTGATGGTTCCATTCAAAAACCAATTTCCAGGGCTACCATAACACACAAGTGGCTTTAATGGCCAATGGGGGGGCTCATAATAAAAACGAGAAGGAGGTAACACACCAAAACTGAACAGACCTTTGGCCAACATCGGTCGGCATTTTGTGTCACATCTGTGTGTCTGAGGTTTAGCCACAGTTTCAGTTTCCATTTGCAGTTTCATAATAAAAAGCTCATCGTATTAATGGAAATTTATGGCCTAAAAAGGTCTGGCGAGTACTCACATTTTTGTATTCTTTTTTTGGCCAGACACGTTGCCAGGATTAGCTGTTGTACTGGGCTTTTGCTTAAACGTTTAACTCTATAACTTATATTGAAAGTTTTCTCATCTGTTTCTCCTAAACTGTTTTGCAGGTAATGTTTGCTCTTGTAACTACAACATGTGCAAAGAAAACCGACGAATACATATTAACACTCAAGACCCACGACAATCGGGCGCTACACATCAATGCGCACGGCAGGGTAACGGCAGAGCATATATCTCTAGCACGTAAGTATCGATTTTTTATCCAACTAAATGTATAATTTATGAACTACGTAATTCCTGTAGCTTGGTCAAAATTGGGGATGTTTTAATATTATTAATTAAAATATTGTTTGACAACTCTACATTAGAAATTTTTTTTAAAAATATAAAAGTTTACATGAAAAATTTGCAATATCTTCAAACTCTTATTTTAAAAAATCAATCATTTTATTCATTCTTTTTTTTTTTTTAGTTTAATGGGGTTTTGGCATTCATATTTTCATTCTATAAAAACTATTTCTATTCGTTTAAAAATGTTTCTATACAACTGCTTTATTTTTGGGTGATTCGCTGGTTTGCTCATCAATTGCTCTCACTCTCCATCTCTCTCTCTCTCTCTCTCTCTCTCTCTCTCTCTCCCCCTCCTACTCTATCTCTATCTCTGCTTGGTCAAATGGTATATAAATTGAATTGGCATTTATTTTGAACTCTGTTGCTGTGTCTGTGCATATTGTGGGCTTAATTAAATGATTGGTAATTTAATATTTGATTGATGTTATGCCCCCGCCGCCGCCATGGACGCCAGTTCCACGCGACTTTTTGCGGTTTCAATTTATTGCTATTCTCTTTTTTTTTTGTTTTACAATAATATATCTTTTTTTTACTCGTTTTATTGTTCTTTTCATGCGGTTTACTTAGAACCGTTTGTCAGTTTCAGTTTGTTTCAGTGGGTGAAGTTCAGGAGCGAGCCGCAAGTGGGTTGATCTCTACACGAAAGTGACAGCAGTGCTATGAGCAATAGGCGTGAGAAGACATACGCACGTAACTGTACTTTAGAAGCCCCAGACACAAGAGTCAATAGAATATCAATAAATATACATACATACAATATATGGATGGATAAGTTTATTACAACTAGTATTGTAGTTATAGATAGTGATCGATGGTGTATATAAGTTCACACTGATCACACGTGATCAGCACAAAGTTCAGAGATCTTTAATGTGTAATACAAACACGTGAAATTTGATAGAGCAGCAGATGAAGAAGAAGAAGCAGCGCTTCTTAATAAATTAATTGATATATTCGTTGTTTTGTCAGTTATTTTTTTTGGTATTTTATCTTATCTACTTGCTACTTGCTTAGTTTTGTATTTTTTCGTAGAAGGGAATACTTGGGCTTAAGTGCCAAGCTTGCCAGACTTAGCCAATTTGATCGATTTGCTTTCGAGCGTTGCCATATCGAAGGTCTCTCTCTCTCTGTTCATCTCCTCCCCTTACATATACAATATAAGAGTAACATTCCGTTGATTTTCAGGGTTAAACATCCGTCAAACAACATAGACGAAGTTCAACGACTGTCAGTTTTTGATAAAGATAAACGATTTGACGAGAGAGAACTTTAACTACTATATATGTTACAAGGTGTGCTAGACCAAGAGCCGCTATACCATAAACTTAATTTCATTATATGTCTGTTTCTTGTTACTCTATCGAGTGTGTGTGTGTGTGTGTGAAGAGCCCCAACCCTCTTGAGTGCTAATCAAACCTATCATAACTTTATCGAAAACCTTTCAATTAATTGGGTTATCTTCACGCTCAAGTAGGTGCGCTCCATTCTCTAGTATTAAATATTTACTTAACTAACTGAAACTAATGTTTGCTTATAATTAATTAAATTTGATTTGGTTTTAAATTCATTTTTCTGCTTTGTTTTTTGTTTTGGTTTTTCCAGAATCCTTCAGAATGGACAGTGTTGGCGATGTACTCGACGAGGATTTCAAAATCAGCATCTATGCCAAGGATGTGGGCTACTATTTGTGCTTTTCACAAGGCAAACTTGTTGGAAAGGTAAGAAAACTTTAAATTATCTTTTCTAGTATTAAGTTAAAGAATTGCGTAACATTTTTGGGGAACAATTTAAGCAAATACAGTTAGAAATAAGTAAGAATTCGGAATTTCTTCGCTTTCCACTAACTTCAAAAGTCATGTGAAATATTGTGGAGAAAAGATGAAGCAAAGTAATATATTGTTGAATTGGGAAAGTAAGGATTCATAGCTGCTTATAATACATATTTTTTAGAATTCTTCAACATTTTTATAATCCTTCAAACTGCTAGAACTTTTAATTTCAACAATTTTCTTCTTCCCTTTCTCCATTTCTTACTTGTCTACCTTTTAGAGAAACGTCACAAAAGATTGCCACTTCAGAGAGTCAATGGATCGGGGTTATTATCAGTATACCAATGCCTACAATCCGGTGCTACGTGTGGGCATCAAGCGCAACTTTCGACCCATTGGGCCTAGGGATCAGCAGAAGTTGCATCGGGTGCGAAATGCGTGTTTTTTGTTCTATCGCATGAATGCCGAACATTTTCACAGTAAATTGGCAAATTGGCAGGCAAAGACAACAACAAAAAACTACACAACAACAACTAGCAGTAGCACCACCTCCACCACAACAACAACAACAACAACGCCGAGCCCAGTGGCATGGACAAAAAGCGCACGTGGCAAGCATCAGCGTCACAAGCAGCCAGCAAAAACAACAATAGCAACAGCAACAGCAACAAGTATTAATAGCGATAGTTCTTCTACCCACAACAACAACAACAACAACAGTAACCACAACAACAATAGCCTTAAGTCCCACAACAACAACAACAATATGCAAAATGCCGATGCGCTGCGCGAACAAATAATTATTAAAAACAATCAAAAAGCGCAGCGACGCCTGCAACATCGCCAGCGGCAGCAACTGGTGCATCGCCAGCAGCAACAGCAGCAGCAACAGCGTCAGCGGCAGCAACATGGACATGCTTCGGGTGCCATGCAACAGCCGCAGCCCAAGAATTTGATGGTGCGTCATCATCACAACAATGCAACGTTGCTCGAGCGACGACGACGCCGACGCATGCAGCGACGCCGACAGCAGCAGCAGCAGCAACAGCTGGAGGAGGAAGAGGAAAAGCAACAGCAGCAGCAATCAGCTGAGCAATTGCCAACAGCATCGTCCTCATCCTCATCGTCGTACACGGCAACAGCAGCATCCACAGCGCTGACAGCAACTGCCTCTTTGGCGCCCTCTGCCCTCAATTTGTTTGCCATGCTGGCAGCGAGTCGACGCAAGCGTGGACGCCGAAAACGTGCCACAAGCGGTGGCAGCGGCAATGCAGCCGATATGGATATGCAGCTGGTGGAGCAGACAGAGCAGCAGCAGCAGCAGCCAGAAGAGGATGTGCAACATTTGCAGCAGCAACAGCAACAAAATGAATACTCAAAAGCCTATGTTAATAGTAATTTAAATGTAAATTTAAAGTTAAAGTTAAAACAAATACTAAATTTAAATAATAGTAATAGCCCTAATGTTAATGTTAATAATGCAATACCTGCCTTGCCAAAAAACTACAACTACTTGTACAGTAACGAGCATTATAATATGAATACTAAAAGTAGCACGACTGATTCTAGTAGTTTAGATACTAGCACTAAGTTCGATAGTCCAAATAGCCATAGCCATAGCCATAGCGATAGCCATAGCCATACCGATAGCCATAGCCATAGCGATAACGATAGACATAGCCATAGCGATAGCGATAGCATTGACGATAGCCATAGCGATAGCCAGTTGAGAGATTCGATCAATTTGGATGAGAGCGATGACAATAATCTTAAGAAGCAATTAAATAACGATCGAATTGATGCTGTTCATGTTGTTGTTGTTGCTGTTGCTACAACAACAACAACAACAAATCGCAATTATATTGATATGCATAATATAAATGATGATTACAACAATGATATCCGAGACGATGGAGAAGAAGATCAGCTGCAAAGTTCCTTAACTGGCCTACAACTGCAACAGCAACTGCAGCAGCAGCAGCAACAGCAACAACAACAACCTAATATTATTAATTTAAATGCAAATATTAATGTTGTTAACAATGATAACCATGATGATAACCATCATAATCACAATAGTAATTATAATGAGCAATTTGCGAATGACGATGAAACGATACGAATTCAAAATAAATATGAAACACATATAGTACAATACAAACCTGACGTATTCATTTCAAAGCCAAGGGAATCGGTTGTGGGGGATATACTATATATTATAGTATTAAGTATTCTTTTTAAGATTAAAACAGAGTAGAAGTTCCACTAAAGGTAAAGTATATACATAACATATATTTTAATGTTAGATAAGAGAAAGCGTATAAGAGCAAGTTTTGGGAACTACAAGTTCTTCGAAATTCATCAATTTCTATATGCTTAGATATTTGTTAGATTTTGAAATACACAAAGTTTTATTAAAGTTTTGCCCACACAAACTGTAAATCTTTTTGAAATACAGTCTATAGTTTTAGCTTGCTTTATAAATGAATCATGACAATTGTTAGATTGTAATCTACACAAGGATATAACACATCTGACCATCACAATTTCGACTCATAATCAATTAAGAGCTACAAAATTCACTATATTTATGCCAGAGATGTCTGACACTTAGTTCCATATTTTATGAACCGGAAAAAGCATGAATATTTCGCCTTAATAAAAATCTTATTTTCATAATATGAAAATCGTGTAACAATTGATAAGAATCTACAAACAATGTGCGACAATGTGTTAATCTGCTGAATGTGACCTCAATCTGAACAGATTGTAATGCCACATAAAAAAAGGCCACGAAAAGTTCGGATCGTAGATCGTAGATAGGCGTGGGAGTATTGGAAGTATTGAGGGGCAGCTAAATTGATGGATAGTTATGCTGGAATGTTGACACCGCATAAATAAATAGTAAATCATAAAATAAATATGTATTTCATTATTATTAATATATGCAAAGTACATAAGATTTATGGCTTGTCCAAAATTAATTACCCAAAGGCGCAAAAAAAAAAAAAAAAAAACTGAAAACAACAAAAATGTGTGAATGCTGTGGCATTTTATTCAGTTTTTTTTTTTTCGAGAGTTGAGATATGCAAATTTGGCGCAAGTGCGACGAGTGGCAACTGGACAGTGGTCAGAGTGTCAGAGGCATCAAAATTAAAATATTAATACACAATCACTCACAAAACATGCCCGTTGTTATTGAGATTTATCAAAAACTTCTCACCTGCTTCCCAACCGCTGCTCCCCTAACCAGATCTGGCCAAAACAAAGGCCAAAACGAGGCGTCCGACGATCAATACAGAGAGAGAAATAACGTGGCGCCGTCTGCGCACGCCTCAAAACGCCAACGCCGACGGCGATGCTAATGAAATTTTATTATGAGCCAAAAGTAATAATTTATAAATTTGTTTAACAAAAAATAAATATATATATATATACAAAACCATGTACCATATATGGTACATACATACATATCTGTATATACTTGTTAAGCAATAAATTGAAATACACAAATCAGTTGTCAATTTGCGGCGACAGCAGATGCTCTCCATAATATACAAGTATGGCGGCAGTTTTTCAAGTTTCTATTCAAGTGGCATATGTATAACAATTGACTTGATCCATAATTGTATTGTATTTGAGATTATCATAGAGCAAATAGGTAAATACATACAATGAAGTATGTAGCTAATGCTTGTTGTACGATCTTTCGTTCGATTTTTATTTCAACTTCTTCAGGACTTTAAATGCTAAGTTTTATTTATTAAAAATTTTAAATAATATTTCTAAATCTTGAGTTCAATTGCCAATATAATTCTCTTATTAAAACTCAATCCTTTCTGGAAACTGTTTTTTATTTTCTAATTTATTGACATTTCAAATCGAATTCTTATCCAAATCCGGTGGCTCAATGGCGCCTTTGCCTCAGAAGTCTCACACTTTTTGATGGTTTCGTTTGAATTTCGTTGTTAACCACAAGTTATTATTGTTATTATTATTACTATAATGATATGTCATTGTGTGGTTATTGTTGTTGTGTATCTAATTTTGTATATAGTCATGTATTTTTTTTGGGGGGGATTTGTTTATTAGCCAAATTAGCGTGTCAGGTGAAATTTAAGCAGATTTTGCCTGAACAGCTGTGCCTCTTTATGGGAAAATGATTAGATCCGCTTACGATGCGCATTTTTTTTTTTCTATTTCTATTTGTTTTTTTTTTTGTGTTGTATTTTTTTTTTCAAAAATTTTATGCGTTTATTTTTATGACAGTTATTCTAATGAAGAAACATTTTAAGCCGCTGCTTAAATGACGGAAATACCACAGTTCCACTCACCGACTCAAACGAATACGAAACTCAAACCGATCATGAGTCGTATATGAGTATTTAAAGCTAAGCTTGTCTGAGTGTGTGTATGTTTATATCTGGGATTTTAGATCGCAGATCATTTCGTGTTGACTTTTTAACCATTTTTCAAGTGCAGCTTACGTCGGGATTTGCATTTTTGCAGTTTGCCGACAGCAGACATTACGGCGCATTAGATGAGGCTTATTTTAATTGTTGTAAATTAAATAAAAATTTGCATAGGAAAGTATTTGTTGTCTGCTGTTGTTTGCTGTTTGTATTGCCGTTATTATTATTATTGTTGCCTTAGGTCGAGACAACTTCAAAAGCCAAGAGCAGTCAAGAGTTTTAGCCGAAAGCAAGTTAAGGCTTGTAAGATATAAGGCATTACAATTGAATTAGGAAAGAAAGTGGCAGCAAAATTTTATATAAATAAACAATGTAATTGAAATTGAGTAACAGTTTAAAAGAAGTATTGGCTTAAGCTGGTTTTGGGTAGCTTAAATCCCTTTTCTTAAACTTTAAAGTATGATAATTTTGCCGAAATCGGGAACTTCGATACTTTGCAAACCCTCACAGATTGTTTTGCAGTCTATGAGACGCAGGACTTCACTAGACGAACATGCCCAAATATTTAATATGAGAAAGTATCAAAATCATAAATTATTGAATTTGTTAATAGAGACACACATGCAGCATGACAAGTTATCACCAGTTTGCACCACTAGATACTAACACTTTCCAACCAACACCCACCCAGTTGACAATTTGGTCAAAACTGCGTCACGTATAGACTAGGTGGTTGGGTGGGCTGTTTTGACGGTCGATTTATAGCCACTATAAGAAATATTTATAGCAGTCTACAAAATCAAAATTAATGATGATCAAACCAGTTGGCAAAATTGGCGATTATGAACTGTGTGCTTATTATGATGATGATATTTTTGTTATTTGTGGCGCCGTTTAAACGCTGTGTGGCGCCGAAAATAAAAATGGGATTTTTATAATGCAACAATTAAATCGCAACTTGAAATCTGAAAATCAAAATAAAAACAAAAGCAAAGAAATAAATAAATACCTGAGATTTTAACGACATCATTAAACAAAAAAAAAAAGCGAAAAGTGACCGAAAACTGCGTATCTTAAACCCATGACGACATCAAAAATTATTTAACGACTTCGCGCCTTTAGAAACCAAAGTGTTCTCTTTATATCTTTACATTATTTATACATTTTTGTGTTTTATTTATTTTTTGGTTTTTTTTTTTGTGTGTTTAGCTATATTAAGTTTGTTGTGTGTTATTCTTGGAAACCGGTTGCTTGTCGGCATTCTCGTATTGGTTTTAGGATCGAGTAATCCCGTGAATGGTTTAAAATTAAAAATTAAAAAACTGACGCGCACTCAATTAAGTTTATTGCATTGCAAATCATGTCCGTAACCCATTTTTATGACATCCAATGCCAAATTGTTTGCCTTGCCGGAGGTGTCAAGATGATTTGTCAACGAGCGACACGCCCAGCCATAAAAACGCAAACAGTTAGAATGTATCTATAGCTGTAGCTGTAGCTGATGCTGTATCTTGTATCTAGCAGTTCACACATCTCATGCTCGCATCTCCAAATGCTCTTTGCCAACTTGTTGCACTTGATTTTTTATGACCATGCACATTAAAAATGATGGAATGCCAGCTGTCAGTACCAACAACAACAACTGTTAATGACACCAAAAATGTATACAGACAACAACAACAACAACAACAACATGACCAACAATGTATTGTGCGGGTGTTTGCAAGGGTCAAGCATGCACTGCTTCCCCTGCCCCTAGCCCATTCTCCTTCCCTTACTCTGGCACTCATCAATAATTAACCACAGTGTGACCTTCCAAAGCAGCAAAAGCGCAAAACATTTGCTATTCTTCGAGCGGATTTCTTACACCTACCACAAATTTAGAGAGCGCTGTTAGAGTTAGAGAACTGTTACCTGTTACTGTTGCCAACCTACCTACTAACTGTCTAGTGCAAACAACAACAACAACAACAACAGCCAAATTCTAACTGTGTTTGCATCGTCAGCCAGTCGTTGTCGGCTTAGTTCTAGCACTTTCTTTCTACACTTCAAAATGCACTTTTTAGTTCGAGTCTGTGTGTGTGTGTTTTTTTTTTCAACTGTTTAGATTTTAACGCCTTTTTTTTTGTTAGCCAAGTGGGTCGAAGCATTTAACATTGTAGCTTAAAGTTGAACTGCAAGCGAAACTTAGGGCATCATTTAGCAGTAGTCAAGTTAAAATATCTTAACAAATTTGTAGTTACAATTAGATAAAATCAATTCAGATGGCAAAACCCTTTTCAAGTAGGTAAATATTATTAATTATAATTGATATGATTTTATAATAAACTAGCAAACTCTATTTACAAATTTTAGTAAAAATCTAACAACTTTGTTGACTACAAATTGCCGTTCCGCACCTCTGTCCATTTCTTCGCCACACCGATCAGGTCATTCGTTGAGGATTTCAACACAGTCTTTTTTATAAAATTCATATAGTAAAAATGCGACATGAGCTCCCCGTGGATATTTTGGCCAAGAATGTGTAATACAAGTGGCAACAACAGCATTTTTTGGCCAGGTCTAAGCTGAAAATATTTGAAATATCTGCCAACACCTGGCTGAAAACTAAAAAAATTAACTACTAAAAAAGGCTGTAGTCGGGCAAGCCGACTGTTAAGAACCCTGTACTTCTTTACACAAAATAATAATTTACTTAATTAAATAAACCTATTTCTTGTTTTTTACACACTTTATATACCCTATTTCCATCAAGTACAGGGTCTAAAAATGCTGCACAATTTAACGAATTGTTTACGTGGCAGCCAACGTCAGAGTACGAAATGCAAGTCGAAAACAAAAATCAAATACAATATCATTAGCAAGTGGCCAACTCCAACTCCAACTCCTACACCCTCCCCCCTGCCTGTCTCACACTCTCTTTGGGCCACTCGTTGTGGGCCAAACAGCAGCTGTTGGCTAGTTAGTCGGCCTGTCAATCGTTCGCCGACTAAAGACTAAACAATTTGACAAATTACTAGAGACTATGATGCGGGGGACTTGCAGTCAAAAAATCAACATAAATTCTCACCTATTGCAAGCGCTGAGAAAAAAAAAAAAAATCCCAAAAAAAAAAAGCCAAAACATGAGTTTTTCAAATGCTTTTGGGAAAGTGCCAAAGCACTTGACAGTTGCCGTTGCCTTTAACATTAACTTTACCTTAACCGTTTTTGTGGCACTTTCAAATGCCTCGCATTGTCATGGAGCTTTGCTGTGGACTCTTTATAAGTCTTCGATCTGGTATGGTATATACCATATATGTAGATTCTTTTGGGTTCGTTTAGATTTTTTTTTTGGGTTCGCCTTTCTATTGTTGAACATTTTTCTTTTCATTTTCAATCAAGCCTGTCAAATTTGTCAAGCTCGACAAGTTTTCAAAGTTTTCAAGTGGTTTCTTGGACAAAATGCAGTTCCAAAACTTGACTCCCAAGTGAATCTTCATGGATCGACGCTTGATCTTTGCTGTGTGTGTGATTATCTCTGTGTGTATGTGTGTGAGTGGGTCTTCTCTAAGGGGTTTACCTCCTTTCCAACGCTTCTTATCAATGGCATCTAATTAAATGGCGTTGATTGTTGTTGCCACATTGACAAATTGTTTTTATTTATTTGGCGGCCTTTTGATTTTGATGCGTTTTTGATTGGCTTTTTTTTTTTGGTATTTTTTTTTCTTCGCTTGAGTCGGATTTCAATGGATTCGATTTGAATGGAAGAGTTGAAATGGGTTGCAGATGAAGCTGAAGATATAGTCTCAAGCATTTTGTTGATTTATTTTCCTAATACGATAAAGTAAAAAGCTTTCAGTTTGAATTATGCGCTACATGGTTAACCGTTATAAATACCAGACGCGTTAGCTATTTTGTATATTTTTTAGCTTTTTTTTGTTGGGTGGGGACCACACAAAAACTCCCGAGTTGAATTATGAACGTCTGGCTTGCCAAAAGTGTCTAGAATCCAGTTTTCGGTTTAGCCAATTAGCCAGAGTATTTAGAAATGTCAATGGAACTTGTTAAAATAACATTTAGCTTAATTAAAAGGTAATGAGTTAATATAATGTACAATTAAAATATATATTTAAGTGTAATTTTCCTCTAAGTAAGCTTAATACATGCTAAATTTTAGCTTTAATTAAAATCTAATAAATTTGTCAACTACAAATTGAACTCAGTTTGACAGTCGTATCTTTATGCATGAATCTTTAGTATATAAAATTCAACTTAATACAAAAGCATTCAAGTTATTTTCGCTGCTTCCACATTTGTGGCGCCACAGGTGTCAAGCTTCTATTCTATTGACACCTTCAGACAATAGCGGTACCCTAGAGTTATGCATAGAACTCATTTATATGTCACTTCTCAGATTCTCAGTTTCTCAAATTCTAAAAAATATATACGTATATAATTCTGAGATTCGATCGATCGCACGTTTATTGTATGCCGCCTTATTGAATAGGTGATAACCCCCAGTTCCCCAGTTTCGAATACCCTCTTACCCCTTTTCCCCTCTTTTGGATACCAGTTCGTTTGAGATTGGGGCATTTGGGTTGATATCAAATTGATGTGGATGACGCCGTTGTTGACGTTGACTCTGATGACTTCATGGCAGTCAATCGACATGTGAGTGAGTGAGTGAGTGAGTGTATATATATAATGTCAGGGGCACATTTGAATAAGTAAAGAATATTTTTAAATAATTTTATACATTGTAGTTTGCCGAACAATAGAAATGGCTAGAAGTTTAACTTTTGCATGTTGATCAACATTTTCTCCTAAATCCCAACGGGAGGCTACCAGAAACTGCGGAAAATGTCCAAATATGTCAGTTCGTTTTGGACCAATAGTCACTCAGTCAGTTAGTCAGTCAACGTCAAGCATAAAGTAACTGAGATATGTGGCCATAAACTAAAAGCATAACTTGCATATAGGAAAAACTAACAACATTTGTTGTAAAATATACCGAAATTAACATAACTGCATTTTCATTATGATCTTCTCGCAGTCGGTCAGTCAGTCAGTCAGTCGGTCAGTCAGTCAGTTCGACACTTAGTCAGTCACTTGGACTCACCCACAATCCACAGCTGGATTCTAAGTTCAAGTTCCGCATGTGTTTAGCTTATTTTGTTTTTTGTTTTTTCTTCTTTTCAGTTCAGTTTTTAGCTAGAAAGTAGTAATAGTCCATTTGACAACAATCATAAAAGAATTTTTGGTTTTTTTTTCGTATGCTACTTAAATATATGTAAATTATTTTTTAACCAAATGCATTTCTCTTGTTCTCTCACTCCCGAGTTTGCCTGTCTGTGGCGTGTCGAACTCATAAGCTTTTGTGTCTTGACATGATTTTAATGACATGTTCTGTTGACTTGTTTCTAATGAGCATTTATTGACGTTTAAGTAATGACTCGAAAGTAGTTAAAACCGTTAAGTAGCCAGTTTGAGAACCCTAGCAGGAAGTTCTCCATGTACTCTATAGCATAAAACTACAACAAAAATATGCTATAAGAACTAATCTAACAAAAATTAAATTTAAAATCGACTTTTTGACTGCAGTTTACTATGTGTATTTATACAATAGATATTTAATTAATTTTTACAAAGTTTAAATAGAATATTATTAGTACTAATTCTATACTTGTAGCAGTTATTCCTGCCATTTAGTTTAGAGATTTTGCATGACTTTGAGATTGAATACCGAGAACTATATCAAGCAAATCGGAATGCCACCCAACAATAGCTGAAGACCAGCCAAGATGCTAACCCTAAACGTCTTATCAGCGTGGCCAATTACAAACTAAAGAACTAAGTGCCAGATAAAACACTTTACACAGAACAAAAAAAAGGGCAACAGCTTATCGTTGCTAGAATGTCGCAGTAGTCGGTCATGCCCAAAAAACTGTTGCAAAAAACGAGTGCACGCAGCGTGTGGCAAGTTGAACCGTATTGATAGCGACACCCAGTAGACCAGGTAAGATCAGGCCAAAGGAGTGCAAAAGGACAACTACAACACGAACCTAACGAATTGACAATTTATGTGCCGGGTCCGTGCATAATTCAGGCCGCATTTGCAGCAACAGCCGCTGCTGCAACATAATAATAATTTTCCAGGTAAACATGTGTGGCAAGCAGGCAGGGGAGTGGAGGATGGAGAATGCATAGGCCAACATCTTTTTGGCCCTAATAGCTATGTAATTTTTCTCTGCAACAAATATAATGCTCAGATATAGCTCGTACTTAATTTCATTGATGTCCTTGCCGACGCTGCGTCGTCGTGTGCCAAATGTGAATGCATTGTATTGTATATTTGAGATACAAAGATAGTTATGCCACACTGATATCCCTTCTTCTCTCCCCTCCCTCCCTATCGTTGCGGTCAATATCAAAGTCCATTGTAATTTTTGCGCTAGAGTGATTTATATGTACTCACTCGTTACTAACTTAAATCATTGACTCGATTTTTATGGACTTGGCCAATTAACAGCTGCCCGGCACTTCCGTTTTTCGGGGCATGTCAATCAATTTCGGAACTCCCTTCACATCTATCTCAATAGATCTAAGGTCTCAGACAGTTACAGCCCTGTTGACAGCATGATCTATTTGCTTTTCAAATTGCTCTAATTACTGCCTAATTATATATAGCGCCAAGTTCCAAGGTCAAATCTGGAGTCTGATTGATTTGCCGGGTATGAGTGTTAGTTAAATGCTGCTCTGATTAATTGCACTTCCCCATTTAGCTGATTTACTGATAATGCGCCAATTGATAACACTGTCTGATGCCAACGGAAGAGCGTAATATTAATAAGTATTTAGTGTTATACAGTCCGGAAATTAGCCAATTATAGAAAATTTCTTATTAACATTTTTAAATAGATTTTTACACATCTGAGGAAATTTATAAAATCATAAATGAGAAAAAGCAAAAGTTTACTTTATAATAAAAAGTTATGGGAACTGTTAGATTAAGGTGGCCATTTTTTTAGCAGAAATATATACGAGATTCAAAACAAAAGATTTTGAATTCTATATGGGAATACCTGCTTCGCTTAAAATTGGTATTATGGTGACCATAATTCGCATAAATTATCCCTATCATACAATTACTATAATCAAGATTAAGTTTTTCTATACAAAACCTAAAAATTGATTGCCAGTTAAGCGAGTTATTAGATTAGAGTGACCATTTCCTTCGGATAATAAAAGAATGTTCATTAAATATGTTAATTCCCAAGGAAAAAGTTTTAAGTTGCATATTGTAATACCACTTTCAAATAATAAACATATTGGGGTGACCATATTTCATGATTAGAGTATTATTTTACAATATTTTGTTTGTAATTGCCCATATACTTGACTGATTTCATCAGATATGTGTACATATATTTACCACACAACTGATAACAGTTTAAAGACAACTAGTTTTAACTGGTTTTTGCTTAGGTTATATGATCCGCAATTTCTGTATTATATTAAGCTTTCCGGTAAAAGTTACATCAATAAATATTTAATCACTTGATAATGGCACGCTTTTCAAGCAAACTCCTTCCTTTGCACCCACAGTTGATAAGTTGGCCAATTGTTTTAAAATTCTAGGAATTAGAACGGTTATGGTCAGGGCCACAGCCAATTGGAATGTTTGATTAAAAATAAAATAAAGACTGAAATGATTCAAATGCGCAATTGCGGAAGTTTTCTACACTTGTGAAAGCTTATCAAAGGAATTCCGATCGAATGATCGGTTAAAAGAATATAGCTTAAATATAAAAGGGGCGTGTGTCCTTAACTTTTAATAGATTTTTCGAAATATCGCTCAAAATCCTCAACAAATAATATTCAAAACGAAATAATTATATCTTAAATTGTGAAACTAAACAAGAAAAGGCTGTGTCATGTTGACAAGAACTTTTTGATGGATATACGATAAAAATGGAAAGATATATACTTGACCTAGCACTACACAACCATATCAAGCTAAAAGCGATGAATTCGATAAACAATCATGATTCCAGTCGATAAATTTAGTACCATTTTGGCAAGAATTTACAACTTGTTTTTATCGAATACTTGTGATAATTATGATAATATGAGAAAGTCTGAATCATCTACAGAGGTAGAGAGAGAGAGAGAGAGAATGGAAGAAAGAGGGAGGCCTGTCGGTACTTGAGACGATGCTCAGTGCAATCATCTAATCAGGCAACTGGCAGCAGGCCTCCACCTGTTATGGCAGGTCATATAATGGCCATATACTTGGGTACTGTGATAGTCAGTCTTTGGTATTTACGATAGGCAAATTGCGTCTTATCGATGCCATGATATTGCCGGGTCATACAATGTGATGTCATTAACGAAACCAACCACGCAAAATAGCCATTGATAAAGCCTTTCTCTCTCCCACTCTTATACACTCTCACTCTCTGTCTCTTTCTACAGCCTTGGTCACTTTTGATCAGGCCGATGAGTAATGCCTGAAGAATGCGAATAAATAAAATCTATGGAAAAGTTGTAGACCTTTGATTTGACCACATGTGGTCGACAGTTATCAGAGCAGGGGGGCTTAACGGCTCAATCTAAGAGATTTGGTCAGTAACCGTTTTGACGAAATCGCACAAAATTAGAGGTAGAAAAGCATCATAAACGAAATCATGCCATCATATAAGTACAATTAGAAAGCACTTGAACTAAATGACATAACACTTGCTGTTTTTGATTCTCATTTGCAGGTATCATATATAATAAATTCTCTAGGATTTAAACATAAATTTATTTACACTGCATTTTGGTTTTCGTTTTTTTTTTATTTTGGAGGGCCTTGATGTGGTCAATCGCTTGAGTTTAATGACATTTAATATCGGCCATGATATCAGTCGGTCATTTATGGCTACGAAAAAATATTGATACAAAAGTCAGGCGTACGAAACGTGCTAAATGAATGGTGTAATAAACCTAAACGATTACCTGGTAACTGTGAAATTGCCCAAAGAAATTGAGCTATAAAACAGCGTTGGGTAGCTTGTGGCTCATTTGGCTCACAAGGCTCATACAGTTATTTCCAAGCAATTTAAGAAAAAACCTACAATATTTGAATTAGCTCTCCAAAGTTTGTTTTGCCTAAAGTTCTTGAGAATGTGACAAAATTTTGAAATCAAATTTAGGGAATTACTTATAATACAGCTTGAATTCTCTATGACCTCTCAACTAAAGCTCAATGTTCCAGCTATTCCGCAGTACGCAGTTGTAATTAGCCAAAAAAAAACTGGTCAGTGGGTGGAAGGACAGCGGCAGAAACTAACACTTTACAGCTTGTTTTGTGTCTGCCGCCGCCGCAGGGCTTAAGATCAGGCCACAAACTGTTTGGCCGGCTTCGTTGGCTTCACCGATAAAGCCCCGTAGATTTCATTTATAGACCGTAACAAACAGACCGCGCTCGACCAATTGCGCCATACGCCAAATGTGCTCCACATTTACGGCTAATATTAATGTACCCCGCCCACCTGCCTACCTTTTCGAAATTTCCCCTTTTCTCTCCCCACAAATTGTATAGTATTTTTGCGATTACGTGGGCCGAATAGTCGCTGGTTTGTAGTAGGTCACGGTTGCTTTTATCTTGATTTTTGTGATTTCCTTTTATTTTTCTTGTTGCCAAATTAAGTACTTAGTACTTAAGTTAGGGGCAGTGCAAACGATTTTAGATTTAGTATCTTCCAGTAGAATGAATGACTGAAGAACCTCTTCAACAGATCAGTCTGATACTAGGTTCTCTCTCTATAAAGCAATTGAGACAGAAATATCCCCCTTTGATAAGCATAAAACAATCTAGTGAGTGGAATGCGCAGAAAACAAGAGATTATACCAATATTGGTTGCTTGGACCTTTCCATTAAGGAAATGCCAATTTGATGAAGTACTCGATATTTGACTGATACTGAAGACCATAATATTATTAAATATTTTCGCATTGTGATTTCATTTCTCAGTTCCGCGAATGTTATTGATAAACGCCGATTGAGCGACACTTTTATTGGACATTTCAATACGTGAGTTTTACTTAACCAAGCTAAGGAATGTGCGATAGCTATCGGTCTACATATTTAGGCCTTTACCGCTTTTTTAACGGATATGACTTGATCAAGTTTCTCAGGAAGGAATGTCAATTTTAGTTGTTAATCAATATAATGAACAAGTTAAGGTACTTTATCTAAATTTAAGTGCAATCGGTTATGAACTTCGTAGCGGTATGCCGGCTATGAAAATGTGTTAAGGTGACCATTTAGTAAATGAAATTAGGGTGGCCATTTTGCTTTAATAATTTCAGTAGCTCCACTGTAAAATTAAAAACATTCTTGTGGCGTAACAGTTAAGAGTCACCAGTTATGCTATAAGGTCATAATAGGGTGACCATATTTTCATTAATAAAAATCGAAAATTATTACTCTAGCAGCATATTCGACACTTTTAGAACTTTCCAGACAAAAATAATTTTAGGGTGACCGTTATTTATAACGATTTTGCTTTAATTCTAGAACATTCGCATACAATCTAACTTTTTGCAAGTAATTACCAAGTAGCCTTGCCGAATATTTGATTTGTGACGTCACAAGTTCTCGGGGCAGAAGCTAATAAATGCAATAACAAATTGGACATGCAAAATGCCGACAATAAAATGTGGCAAGTCATGGAAAATCCCGTCAGAGTTGTCGAATAGCCGGCGGCAAAAAAGGCATTCAGGACTATGGGAGTCAGAATAAAAGTAAAGTAAAAAATAAATATAAAGGTGAAAAGGTGGCTGAGGTAGCAAGAGGATCAAAAGACGTTGACAGGACATTTGTGTTGGTTGTTGTTTTCGTTGTCGTTTTCTGTTGCGTCATGTTAAATAAAAGCCAACAGGACATGGACACGACTGTAGCTTCCGGTACAGCACAAGGCACAGGACAAGGGCAGCAGCAGTAGCAGCAGCAGCAACAGCTACAAAAGACCGCCTGCAGCCCTGCTGCGGTTTTTCAATTGAAACTGTGCTCAACTCAAACCAGAAACCCAGCCCCAGAGCCAAAACCCAAACCCAACCCAAAGACGTGTTCCAGTCAACGTTGCGGTCAACGTGGTTGAAAATTAATACAAAAAATGCACAAAATATTTGCCCTGGGGGCGGTACAGTCTGCCGAGCAACCCAAGTAAAGGAAGAAAGTGGCAGGATACTTTCAGTGCCTCCACAGCTGCCAAGTAAAAGTAAGCTGACCATTTCTTCTTCTTCAACACAGAAACTTGAACCAATGCGCTGCGGTCGCTGTTGATCGTCACATTCCAGAACCTGAAGCAAACGGCACAGATAACTCGATAGGTTCAAAAGTCTGGACTGTCCTAAATTAGCAGTTCTACACTAATTGACGTTCCAAATAGTTTGCACAGTTTATTAACAACAACAGCAGCAGCAGAAGCAGCTACAACTACAGCAATAGCAACAACAACAAAGAAGCGTCAGGTCAAACTTAGTTGGGCCAGTTGGTCAACTCGTAGATCTGCTGGGTTTATGAACTGGACTCCCCAGTTCTTCTCCAAGTGCAACGCTGAACCTTGACTGACTGTCTGTAAACCGGTCTGGAAACGGTTCAGTTCATTAACCGTACCTATATATTATGCTTTGAGCTGAACAAATTCCAGGCAAAAGTTTTTATAAAGTCTGAGACCGCACATCCTCAAACACTGATCAGTGTGGCGCCCAAACGGCAAGAGCTAGAAGGTTACATATCTTAAATCCTTTTAAATTAAACTAAACTTAAACTAAAGTAACCAAAAAATACATTAAAGAATTGCTCTTTAAATGATGTATCTCAAACGACTGATTCAACAAACATCCGATACAATATATCGTTTAAATAAATTCGATTTAATTGTCAATTTCTATATCCATTACGTTCAACTGAGATGTATGTGCGTGGTGGCCTGAAGATCTGAGAGGACTTGAACTAATTTGAAACGTTTTGAAAAATGCATAAATTAGTTGTGTAAATAATTTAACAGCACCATTAGATGCTAGATGGAAGTTGGAAGACGATGATGCTTGCTGGTCTCTGCTGCAGTTGCAGCAGTTGCAACAATTTGAAATAAATTAAGTCAGACCGGGCACGATTTCAAATAGACGATAGATAGATAGATTGTTGGTATAGTGGTTCCATCAAGTGACGCTAATAGCCACAACAAACAAAGCAAACGATACAACAACAACAACGACAAACTACAAATTGATCAATTCATAAATGATGAAAACGTTTAGCAAAAGAAAGTGTTGAAGGGGAATACTGGAGTACTGGGAAGTGTATACGTTACACTCGTCTCGTCTAAGCGTCATCACATATCGAAACGTCAATTTTAATCACCTCTGATAGGCGCAGAAAAACTAGCAGCAAGTGGCAGCCACACACACACTCAGACTTGCCGCTGATCGTTCGACACATGAAGTGAAGAGTTTTGCACTTGCGTTGGCGATTGTCACGATCGATCGATCGATCGGTGGTTCGCTGGTTCGATGGATCGATGGATCGTTGGCACTGGCGACACTCAGCCGCTGAATTAAATACATATTCAAATAAGAAATCAAGTTCGTTCGCCCCTCTCTCACTCACTCTCTCTATTAGTCTTTCTGTCTCTGTTTGTGGCATGTTGCACAATGTCAATAGCGCGGACTTGGCTTGACAACATTGTCGCCGCTGTCAACGTTTGTCAACTGCAACCACTGAAGTGACCAATGAGCCACCACTATCCAGCAACCTGGGTGGGCTTCCATTGGCTTCCATCCAACTCCAACTCCAATACCATTTTCTGCTTCATCTTCATCATTAGCTATACACTGTTATAAAACAGATACTAGTTTTGTAAACATTTTGAATTTGAAATGGTATATTTAATATAATTGTTTTCAAAACTAAAGAACGCTATTCAGAAAATTATAGTAAAGTGTATTTGAAAAGTGAAAAATTTTATTTTTTTAAATATTAATAAACGTAGTTTTTTTCTTCTAATTCATAATTTAATTTATTAAATTTCATTTTATTTAAAGTGCTACTACTAATACACTATGTTCTTTGAGCCTTGCTTAAGTTAACTACTAATTTTGTTCAGTGTAGCTCCTTTAGCGTTGACAGTTCCCCCATTGCGATAGCTGGCAACACCGGATAAGGCGTTTTCCACATTACTTTGTGCTGGAATTTCTACATCTTCTTGTTTTTCAGGCTGCCAGAAATTAGAAAAACGCCCATGAAATTCTTTTGCCCACTGTCCACTCTGCTCTCTCTCCCTCTCTCTCTCTATCGATCTCTATGTCTCTCTCTCTTTGTCACTATGCTTTGACGATTGGCGCCTAATTTGGTTTTGGTGCAAATTCAAATGTTTTTGGTCCCGCTGATTTTGAGTCTTGGCTTTTAGAAAGTAATTGTGGCATTTGTGGCATGAACATGTGGCATGCCACAATGCGTGGGTGGCTGCTCTGCATCTGTCGCTGAGTCAGCAGCAGCCTCTTTTTTCTCTCCTTTCTTTGATATTATAAATGGTCATTTGATTGTCAAACCAGTTCAGTTTACCGCAGTCTTCCCAATCTTCTTCTTCTTCTGACCAAACTCTTCTGCCCGAGTTCCCCGAGTCTTGGCCAAAATGAGTTACACTGTTATTTGGCAGTAGCGGTCAGCAGATTGCACTTGCAACTTTTCATTTATCTGTTTGATTGTTACAGCTTTCTTTAATTTATTTCGTTCAGACATTCCAAATTTCTTTGACAGGGAATTAAAAAGATCGGCTACAGTTTTCAAAAAACTATGTATCGATCGTGAAGAAATTTTATAGAATAGCTGTTGTTTCAGAAAGATATATTCGTAATCCAATTGATAACACTATTCTCCACATGAAACTAGGTCGAAATTGGCAGTGACAGTCGTTAAGATGTATAAAAACCTCTGCAAAAAATTGATGTATACAACTTTTTGGATCCTAAATCATTTGCATGAAGCTGTCATAAATCAAGGGAGCAGGATCTTTGGGAGGGGGTACGATCCTTAAGGGGATCCCGACTACTAATAAGCAAAATGAAAAATGTGCCACGCCCCTGGGCCAGTTAATTGTTGGCAAACAAAATGAATGCATAATTAGTTTTGTCAAAGGGTCCCAAAGGGCTGACTATCGACATATATACATACATATATTCTTAAAGATCGAAAGAGAAAGGGAGCTGGCAGATTATTTATGTATGTTCAGACTGCCTTTTATGCATAATATGCATATATTTCTTTTATATATATTTTATTTTGTGAACTCGAACTAAAATGCATTTTTAATAATTTCATTAGGGCCACAAGCGAAGCGAGTTTTTCCGCTGCCTCTGGGCGAAACTACCAAGTTGGAGGTTTGGAGAATGGGTTTTGGTGATTTTATGGTACTATTGGATATGCTTGGGTTGACTGAAGATGTCAAGTCAACTGGTCAACCGATATGCCATAATTTGAATGTGCAGCGCTCAGCACTTTATATATAGAGACATCGGGCTGTATCGTAGAAAAAGAGAGAGCGAGACGGCGCATCAGACTAGATAGTTTCTCAGCGATAATTCTCATGGTTCGTGAAGGTGAGGGAAAATTTATTCTTTTGTAATTGGCCAGTGCCAGTGCCGTTTACCGTTGAATGTCTCACTCTCCCAAAGCAAATGTCTGATAAGTTAATTGGAATTTATATTATCATTGCTTTGATCAATGTCTTTGCTTAGCAGCTTTTATGGACAATTCCCAGATATGAATCGGGGATTCTGACGTTTTTTTCCCCCCTTTCTTTTGGGTTCGAATTGAACTGCATAAATTTCAACATAATTTATGCATATCATATGAAATGAGCTTTTAGTTTGAAATAAAATTTTAGAACTTTTTCAGTTCACATAATTTGTGTGTAGTGGGTTTGAAAACACAAAACGCTAGCGAAACGCGCCGAAAATAAAACGCTGGCTAACTAATTTTCAATGTGGCCTAATGACTTGCCAGCTTGTAGCAGCTTGAATTCCTGCGGCAGATATTTTACCAACGATAACAGCGATTATAAATATTTTACAAACTAAATATTATAAATATGAAGCGGGGGAAGGAGACAGAGTTGAAGTAGTGGCAGGAGCTAACATCTAGCTAGGCATTTTGTTGGCCTTATCTGGCAACGCGCATCTCTCAGAGATCTTTGGCAACCGATAACCAAGAGCCGTTGCACCTGAGTCAGAGGACGGTGTTTGAATTTGAGTCTTACTCTTGGTCTTAGTCTAAGTTTTTAGCGTGCGTTCGAACGGGGCGAGTCATCTCTAAAATGTGAAATCAATTTTGCTGCGTTGTTGTACTTAATTAAAAAGAAAGACAAGATGAAGAAGAAGGAGCAGACGAATACAGAGAGAATCGAGGTGCGCATACATTAAAGACACAGTCCAAAGATCCTTTGAGAACTTAATTTGGCAGCTGCTTGAGAAATACTTTTCGTTTTTTTATACACTTTATAGAAGATATATGTCACTTCTAGCGTATTAAAGCAGCCATTGAAGATACTATAATCTATTTATAAATTCTAGATCGCATTGTTATATCTTTCTATTTAGTTTTATAGTTACAAAACGTATAACTTTCATATAAATTATCGATTGAAAATTTACTAAATTTACTTATATAGAATATTCCTCACTGTGTAAGAGCATCAAATCGTTGGTGCACCAGAGATAACCTTTTTACTTGGCTGTGTTTTCGGGTTGCTCAATTAGCAGCGCTGAAGCACCTTCACTTGCTGTGTGGCCAGATCTCATTTCAATTCCACTCTCCACATTCCACTTACGGCATTCCAATTCCACATTCCTAGGCTAATTTCTTTGCTCACCTGGCGATAAATCAAAACAGAGTGTGTGTGTGTGTGAGGTCCTTGTAATCAATGGATTATTTTGGGGTTTTTCCTTTTCTTGGTTTTTGTCCTTTTTATTGTGACCGCGAGGACATTAATCAAGCGTCTGCTCATAAATCGGTCAATATATTTTATTATTTATTTCGTTTTGTTAGCTTATTGAATTTGCTCGATATCAAAACAATCACCTAAATCATAATTCCAATTGTTGAAGCGTGGGTAAAATTACGAGAGTATTATTTGTTATTTGTTGGGCCATTATATGGAAATGATTGCTAACCAAACTAATGAGATTTCCCAAGGTCTCAAGGTGTGTGTTTGGTGTGAGAGATGTATGTGGCAAGTGAAAGTAGTTTGAAGTAGCAGAGTTTGTAAGACGTTAAAAGGTTCAATTTAGTACAGGTAGAAATTGTTGGAATAGATGTAAAAAAAACTCGAGAGTTTATACAAATATTTACTTGGAAGAGTTGTTTTAATTCAACTGATTTTATGTTTTAAATTTACAAATTAAGTAATTAATCCAAGGCAGTAAAAATTAATCTAATAATAATTCTTATATTATACTTATACTTTTCAGCTTATTCACTTCATCATTTTACTAGATCATATATAAAATACATTACACGTAATTGAATTATACCAGCTGCCTGTGTTACAAGGACACAAAAGGCAGCCGTTCTGCTACTAAATCAATTTTCATACGGTCTTGCCGCCTGAAAGTATGCAACTGCAGCACTTTCACTGCCCCCAAATGAAATTGGAATGAATAATGTTTGCGAAAAGTGAAAATAATTGCATATTTTAGGTAAAATACGTATATAGAGGCAAGATTTATGGCTGACCGCAAAACAGTGGCAAATGCAAGTTTAAATCAATTTAAAATAGTAGCTGCAAAATGTGGTACCATGTGGCATATGCATTTGCCTCATGCCACATGGCCGAATAGCTCGTAATTTAGCATGTAAAATGCATAAAATTTTATTTTCTTTTTTGCTCATAATTTATTGTCAAACAAAAGGTGTGCGTGTGAGTGTGGCTCGAGCCATAGTTCATGTCCTTGTTTGCTACCTGGCCACACCTTTTTTTTGTAGGCGTTTCGTTGCGCTTGACTGCCATTTGCCGCATTGAGCCTTTCTTCCTGCCACACTTTCACCTTTCGCCTGCCGCATGTCGCATGCATTTGCCAATTCTATAGCCATTCCAGTTACCATTGTTCGAGTCTTTAATTTGGCCGGCTTTTGTCATTGCAGCCACACAAAACCCGAGTGGCAGCTGAGGCTTTCTACATTTCCTAATGGCCTTCAAAATGGTTCAAAATCCGCAATTATTTTATTTATTGGAGGCGTCTCCTGCATGTTGCAAGTATACGTACATACTTTTGTGGGGAAGTGTCTCCCATTATTGCAGTTCCAGTGAATCAGCCACAGATTCGTGGCATGACTCATTCAATGTGATTCAATTTAAAATACAATTTTCCAACGAAACCAAACGAATATCATCAATGAATTTTCAAATAAAAATTTCCATATTATCCAATTTATCGCAGGCCAAAAGGTCTTCTTGTTTGAGGTTTAGTTTTTAGACGCATTACCTGGCAATCGACTGAGAAAACACATTTTCCAAAATGATCATGCCCCTGATGTTGCACTAACGGACGCCAATACATTTAGTGGCACAAAGACGCGCGTTTTGACTTATCAATAGAATTGTGTAAACCACTTGAGACGCAAGCAGCGACTAATAGTAGAACACAGGGGCGGATTATTAAGCCCAAGAAGGGGGAGACAGAGGCAGAGAGAGAGAGAAATAGAGACAGAGAGGGGTTTCATTTATTTGATGCTGGCACGGGTCTCATTTGACCTTACAATTGCCTTGTAGAAATGGCTAGAAATGGAAAGTTGTTGTTGAAAAATGCTTGAGCAAAATGCAATTACTTAGAAACAATTGTTTCCCATAAATTTAAGCAATTACTTGTAATTAAGAAAACATATTTCTAGATTTATCGAATGATTTTAATATTATTTATTTAAAAATTATCAACAGTTTTTTTTAAACAGTTTATAAAAGCTGTTATACTTGTAAATGAAAGTTACTTATAATTAAGTACCCAATTTATGTCCTGCCAAGTTCTGGACACATTTTTAGCCGACTTGAACCACAGTGCAATGTTAAGCTACTGTAAGTGGAACTTTTTAGTAGACACGTTTTCGGGCCGTTGACAAGTGCGTCTCTCTTTCATTTGTCAGAAGAAGATGAAATGACTGACAATTAGAGACGACAATTGCAAACAGTTGATGGCATTTCTAGTGCCAAAACCTAATGACACTGTCAATTTCGGCTGTCAGTCGCACGTGACTTTGGCGCAGTTCGCGACCTGTCAAGCGAAATGTGAGCCAGGACAAGGACACGAATAGGGATATGAGGATTGGCATAGGAATAAGGGCAAAATAAGGCATCACTGCTGGACAAAATACCACACACATGGTCCACTGTAGATATAGTATTATATATATTATAAATACTAGCAAATATTTATAGAGCTGTCATATCATTTATGAGGCAGGCAGGCAGTCAGGCAGGCAGCATCACGTGCTGCATTTGGCTTTCGTTTGTCACTGCCATGTGCCACAAAGAGTTGCACAAAGAATATTTTACCAAATATTATCCCTTTTTGTCTCCAGAGAGTCTCTGTGTATGTGTGTTTTGAATGATATAAATGGATTATAGTTGCCTATAAGTGTCATAATTCTTATGAAATTTGTGTCAGTTTCGTTTTTTGGCAAAAGGTGTTTCTAATAAGAGACACAGTGTCACTGAAACTCTGTCAAAATTGAGACACAGTTTGTCACAGCTGTAATAAACAGAGAGAACAGCTGCTTTTGTTAGTCTTTAAAATGTTATAACTTTTGAAATTATAATTTAATTTAAATAAAATCTTAAAAATCTTAAAATCTCAAGTCTGAGAGTTTCTTCACTTGTAAATGCATATAAAATATATAAGATTTACATAGCTGAGTCTGCATTTTATTATGTGTTTATGCAAAAATGCTTAATTTAAGCAAATTGTTGTAAATATTTCGACACAACTCGTACATAATTCTATTAAAAAGTTCGTTGAACTGCAAAAGCACCTTCAGACAAATGTGTAAAATACTCGACTCTAGCAAACTCTGTTAACGTGTCCCAAGGCTCCAAAAATGTTGTCCTTACTGTTTTGAGCTGCTGTTGTTGTTGTTGTAGCGGAAATGCCAGGCGGCAGACATGTCTGCTATTTAAATAACGCAACAAGAGCAACGGAAGCTGAAACTTGATTAAAATTTCATGGCAACGCATTTAGCAGCAGCAAACCAAAAAGCAACAAAAAAATATGACTATAAATATGCAGCAAAGATTTTTGTTTTTGCAACTTGCAAGCTGCATGTGTTGCACGACGAAGCGAAGCTGCAAAGTTGTGCAAACTTCATTAAAATTTGTTGTGTCCCCAAAGGAGAGGGTGTGTGATTTTCACGCCATTATCCTGCCAACAACAAGGAGTGCAAATGGAGCTTCGACTGTAAGAAAGGGAAATTGCACAGCTATCGCGCGCTGTGCCAAAAAAGTCATTTTCCATTTTCCATTTTCAATTTTCGCATAAGTATGCTGTTAGCACAGCTGCTCGCAAGGACTTTATAGCGGCAAAGGATCTACCAAAGGAGCTTAAAGAAAATACGCGAGAAAATTTCACTTTTCCTTCGTTGTGTTTTTCGCCAGCGAAGTGTGAAAATTTAACAAGGCTGCATAAATTTCACTCAGTCTACCAAAAAACGGTGTAAAAGGGAAATGGAAATGAAAATGGAAAAGCCAAAATTTATTGTATGTCGCTTTAAGCTCTTATCTTATTCAATTGAAAAGCCATTTTCAAGTGGAGTTTGGGAGTTTTGCTGCTGCTGCATTTGACATGTTTTAAAGTCGAGGGTTCTTTAAATTTGACTTTGATTAACTTCACTTTTTGTTGCCTGATAAGTTTCTGTTGTGTAGGGTGAGGATTTTATATTGGTTTATTATATTGTAGATTTGACAAATGGCATTCTTCACTTTATATTTAAAAGAGTGTTATTAATCAAACGATTAATCCTCAATTGATTTGCATTTTTGTAGCGAGACTTTCACTTTAAAATTTCATATTTCTCTGACGATTAATCTTGGGCTTAGGTTTATTAAATAAACACACAAAAATAGATATATTATATATGGTAGTTATTTGTGTAGGCAGTCGACTTTTCTTTGAATTTTCTTTCACTTTCTGCATTAAATAGTTAGTCAAGTGATTAATCTTGAATTGCTTTACTTCCCCAACCAACTCCAGTTAATCTTTCAATTAGAAACTCTGGGAAATCTGTTCAGAAAAGTTTGCTAAAAACGAAACTTTTGCTTTATGTGCGAAACTTTTGTCAAACTTTGCTGCTGGTAGCCGTCATAATCTCGGCCAAAAGCTGCAGTAATTGACAACAAATCCTGGTTGACCAAACAAAACAAGAAAAAAGGACACACACAAAGGAGCAGCCATAAATAATGCAAAAGGATAAACGACAAATTGAAATGTGCGCACAAAACATTTGATGCCAGCATCCAGATAATTGCCAGCAATCAAAGTTTATTGAAACGTTGCGGAATAAATAAAGGACAACCCAAAAATGTGTGTGGGATCTGGCTACCTCTGCTGCTGCTTGCTCCCCTTTCCCCAACTAGCCGTTGTGTCTGCAGCTTACCCAATTCTCCACTTGGCAACACAGGCAGCTTCGACAGCAGCAGCAGGAACTGTCTTTTCTACAGGACGACCTCATTCAATGTCTGCGTCTGGCAGACACCGCGTCGCCTACGCCATAGGCAACACCATAGGCATACAACCAGAGTTGCCACCCAAATTTACAGACACACACATGAGGAATTTAGCTCAATGAATGCGTAACCATTTTGGGATATATTTGTGGAACTTTTTGAATGAAATGGAATCGAATGAATGGAGTATTGGTTAACGTATATAAAAGGTTATAATATGATTTCCACTTCTATTAAATGCTTAAAACAAGCTAAAAACTTATTTGCGACCCCACAAAGTATATATATTTATGATCAACACAAACTGCCCAATCGATTTAGACTAGTTTTTGAAATAAAAATTAAAAAAATAATTTTTTTTTTTCTGAAAATTTGATAAGGGGTAGGTATGCAAAATTAAGAAAAAAAAATCAAAATCATGTAAACTTAAAAATTTAAATGCAGATTTAAGCATGGCAATAAATACAGCTCGAAATGATATTCCGCTCGAAAATGGCTTTATTTTTGTCGAAGATATCGCAGTTCAAAGTTTTAAATAGTGTATATAACAAAACTAAAACTGCCTATAAGCATTAACTTATTTGATACCCTATTAAGTATGAATTTTCTACCATTTTCCGCGCTGATTAAGCTGTACAGCAAATGTTACATGTCTATAAATAACTAATCAAAGTTTGCCTATAAATATAAAAACGTTGGCCTAACGTCAATTGAAGCCAAGGTCCTTTGTAAATTCCAGTTTGTTCACCTAAAGCTATAAATAGCAAAAGCAACTAACTTTTCCCCAAAAAAACAGCTAAAGTCAATAAAAACGTGGAGAAAATTCAATTTTGTGCACCGTGCTCGGCATAAACTAACTAAATTGACAGCACTCATACCCACGTTGGGCGCCATAATGGCGACTCATATAATGCACAAAGTAGCTGACGCCATAACTAGCGTGTTTCTACGTGACCTTCAAGTAAAAAAAGGCGATGACGATTGTTCACTGTATATTTTTTGTCTGACTGGAACTATGACGTTTCTTTGCTGCCTGGTTTTCCTCGCCTATTGGAAGAGTGCATGGCGTAATCCTCAGTGACGTACAAACTTTGCCCAAAAACTACACCTACAAGAGAATTTTTATATTTATGTGCTGTTTGCCGACACTGAGGCGCCTCTGAGGCGCTGTCTATAAAAGAAAATGTAGATTGGGTTTTTAGGATATACTATTAAATTGATGATGATGTTATTGAAAGTGATTTAAAGTTTAATTGGAAACTGAATTTTAGTTTTTGGAAATAGAACACACATATAAATATGGATACACTTCCAAGTAATTTCATTTAAACCAATTTCTTTTAATCTATAGCTAAGTTATGATATGCATCTAGGCCAACTAGCGGTTAATTTGTCAGTTGAACTTCAGTTAAAGCCAAATTGAAAGCCCATTTGCCGACGACCCTTTTGATCAGTGTGCAAAAATGCAGTTAAAGGCGTACACGTTAATTCCAATTGGTGCATGCTTAGTTGCCCAGTTGGCCAGGCCTGGTCAACACTGGCTGGCCATAACTGGCAATGCAATTAGAGTCTAATAAGACACAAAACACTAACGCCAGGCGATGCATAAAATGCAGTAGTAATAGTCCCGAAAAGAAGCAGTAGAGAAGAGAAGAGAAGAGTTTGAGACAGAGACTGAGACTTCGACTCGATTCGACTCGAAAGATGAAAAGAACATGAAAGCGCAGCGGGCCACAAAGAACGTGTAGAAACCACATGGAACAACAACAGCAGCAGCAACAGCAACAGCAGCAGAAACAGCAACAACAAGTTAGCTAGATAGCCATCTAGTTAGCCAACAAATTGCATAGACAGTAAAGTGGAAATCTAACACAGCTGGGTAACAGGGGGGAGTGAGACTTTAGCTATAGCCAGAAAATGGTGAGAAATTTTCACAAATTGCAATAGGCCGAGTGTAAAGAGCGAGAGACAGACAGAGAGAGAGAGAGTTAGAGAGAGAGAGAGTTTGGCTAATCCAGACGACGGCCAAGATATGATTAGGAATTTAAATGCTTTTGAATTATTAAATTAGTAAATATGCAACGCCCGGGCAGCCAGAGATCGCCAGCCGTGCCATGCCAATGCCGCTCTGGGGCAGCTCCTTGTTGCAGGTGCAACAGCTGCGCCATAGCAACAACAACAACAACAGCAACAACAACATGAAAGCCTAGGAAAAACCAGTTAAAAGTCCATTAAAACACCAAAGAGGCACACACACGCACACTGAGCAGAGCGGCCTCCTAACCGATCTAAGGCCCCAATGCTCCGGTCTCCGTTCTCCATTCTCCGCCTTGATCCAATGTAGAATTCTCGTATTCTCGTCTTCTCGTTCCCAGCTCGTTTTGTTCTTGTTGCAAGTTGTTGCATTTGTTGTAATTACACGCCCTCCCCCAGTCGCTGCTGCCACCGGCCGCTGCGTGTAATCGAATCTATCAATCTATGAGATAAATCTTATTTTCTAATCTTGTTATCGTGCACAAGCGACCGACCAATCCGCTACGCCTCCTCTTTCTTACCCCTTGCTGCCTACTCCCCTGCTCCCTACTCCACCTCATGTGGACTGTGCCAGGGTCTCTCTATCTGAATCTGCGGCTCGTGGCGGCCTTTTGTATCGCACTTGTACTTAACTTGTTCGCCTTGCCTTTTTGGCCAGGCCCAAAACAGCGCCAAGGCGGCTGCTCAGCTGGAACTTTTGCCTGTAGTTGGTGTAAGTTTGTTTTTTAGCTATTGCCAGTCAATTGCCAGATAAAAAGCAAAAACAAAAGAGCAGAGAAAAACTGGTGCATAAATTGGCATAAGTGGACAGCTGAGATGGAAACTCTGTATTATGGTTAGCAGGACTCTGGCTAAGCTCAATAGGTGGCTAACACTCAATGATGAGTTCAGACAGAAAACAGCTATAAAATACACTTGAAAGAGATGTGATTTTAGCTATAGAAACATAAAAAATTTTTTTATGTTATATCAGCTAAGTTTGCTTCTTCTAATATGTTGATTTTAAAGTTAAACTTTCACTACTTAATTTCTATTTAATTTCAATAAGTAGCTTATTCCAACATATGTTTAATATGTTAATTCACAGCATTACTTTTCAATTACTTTGTATAATATTTTATTTAATTCTTAAACAGCTTGTCTTTCCAGATAAATCGATATAGATAAGCTTCTCACCTTAACAGCTTAAACACTTTAACATTTTCGTTTTATACCCGGTATTAAAAAATTATCTCAGTTCTGTTAATTATTTTATTAATACTTTTGCAAGATGCCTTAACTGGTTTTTGCTCAAGCCATTCAATTTAAAGGCTTAATTTCGAATAAAAGGCGAACAATTAAGCTAAATGAATATTGACTACTAGCTAGTTTCATAATCTAAATAGCGACTTACAACAAACTAACTAACAAAGCAGTTCAACGATGACAGTTCAACTAACTAGCGAACCTTGAAAGGGACTAAAACTATAAATAGGCAAAACATATTTATAACCACTTGGCCGGAAAGAAGGATGGCGCTCGACGGCTAACAGGCCAAGTTAACCAAGTTTTCGAGGGAACAAAATCTAAAGACTGGAGGCCAAGTAGCACTCGACTAAAGTGAAGAAGCTGCGCGGCATGCAAAAAACTATTAAAAATATAAAACCAAAAAAAAAAAAATGCAGCAAAATAAAAACGCGAAAAGCAATTAAGCTCGAGATTAATTTACGCGCGCTTGAAACATTTAACAAAAATATTAAGAAACACAAATAAACGGCAAGCAAAAAAAAATAAAAACAAAAACAAAACATGGCCTGTAAGAGCAGCAAGAAGCAGCACAAGTTGTGGCCCAGACAGATCCTAAAACTAGCGCCCTCAAAAGCCAAAAACACTTTTCGCACCCAGTGCTAAAAATATTTAAAAGGGTCCTTTGGGCATTCAAAGATTTTTAGGATACTAAAAAGACAAATGTATATTATATATCACATCATTTATTGACAGTTCAGTCTACTTAAATACTGCTTTAAAAGAGCTTGAGCTATGAAAATTGCTATGTAGGCGCTACTATCTTATACGCAAATCAGTTTTAATCAAAAATTTAGCCCTGACCCATAACTATATGAAGAGAAAAATTATTGAAAAATATTTTAAGTACAGTTAACCGAGTTCTGTACTTGCCTATACTAAAATTTCTTATTAAAGCGAAACTATATTATCATATAGAAGTTATAGATACTCCCTAAAACTCTCTTTAACATTATATATTTTTTACCAATTTATTCTACGCATTTACAGAGTCTCTTGCAGTCGAACTCTTTTAGTAATCCCCCTTTTTTAGCTGGCAAGTTCATGTTGATTGAAAAAGATGAAAAGTGCATGAAATGCTATGCACTATTGGCAGCTGGACACTGGACGGATAGCTGGACAGTGCAGCAACTGTTGGACAGAGAGAGAGAAGTGAAGAAGAAGCAGAAGAGCAGTACGAGGTAGGCAATATTTAAACTAAAATGAACAAAAGATGCAAAGCGAAGCCGACACAATCCTCTGACTACTCAAGCTGTGTGTGTGTGTTTCTGCCTGTCGATGCTGATGACCAAGATGTGGTTGTTGCTGTTGTTGTTGTTGTTGTTGCTGCTGTTGTGAGCACAGTGACGCCAGGGCATGAGTATGCGAATGCAACTGCAACTGCAACTGCAACTGAGTATTGAATGCCATGGATGGTTTTTAGGAAGGCGTCGTACCGTAGCATGTTTACTTAACGAATGCGCCTTTAACGTTCCCCTCACCATACCCCTCCATTCTCTACACTCCTCTCTCCATTCTCCCCTCTCTGTGAGACCCATATAAAAAAAAAGCCCACTTGAAACCACGTTGCCCACGAAACTGACCAGTGGCTGAGGCTCTGAGGTCAAGTGTAGTATGTCTTTTAATATTGTTTTTTATTTATTTATTTCTTTTGTTATTTTGCTGCTTTTGTTTCAATATGCAATCTACTTCTAGATTGCGTTGTGTCCACATATTGAATTATGTGAGGAAGTTGCCAGACTTGTTTTAGCTGTTGTGGGTGCAAATAAAGAGGATTCTATAACAATCCAAAACTAGGACTTTTAGGCAATCAAGTTGTGATTAAATATCTACAGAAACCAATCAAATACTATATATAAATACAAATACTACTTTTAAAGCATCTTCGCTCCAACCCATGCCCTCTTGGCTATAGGTTAAAACTATAAGTTTCTTTGCGTTACTCAAACTGTAGCATAAATCAACTGAGTCTGATCAAAGCGCCGCTGTCAATCAAACGGCAGACATTCAACGTGTTCAACTAGTGTTCGGCTAGTCTTACATACCCCATACCAAGTCCAAGCTGTAGACATGCATAAAAATTGCTTTCTCATAAAATGAGAGAAACACAAGAAATGTTATTTCCATTATGAAATATTGAGGTTCTAAGACCTAAAAACGACACCTAACAGACATCGAGACGCGCGCGCGTAAATGTTGTTAAATAATTAAAATGCTTTAAAAAAGTGTGTATATATATACTGTTAGTTATAGGTAGATATAGTATATGAGTCTCTCACTCAGTGCTGCATGCAACTCAGACTTGTAGTTGGAGTCGGAGTCAAGTAAGACTTCCCAAAAGTCAAGTTTGAAGGAGGCGAGTCCACAACTTGCAATGCCAATAAACTGTTGTTTATTTTCGTTGGCGTCGCAGTTGCAGTCGCTGTTGGCGTCGACATCCATCACTTGAGCTGAGGGCAGTGCTGTTGCTGCTGCTGCCTCTGCCGCTGCCGCTGCAACGCTGCAGTGCGTCAACAGCGACAACTGCAAAAAACAGCGTCGGCAATTTATCTTTGAAATCAGCGTCTGTCTCGATTTTTCTCCCCACTTTTTTTTTGTAATTAGATACGCGCTTCGGACCAAAGCAACCCACACAGCCCCCAACAACAACAACAACAATAATAATAAGCAACCAAGCAGCTACTTTACAGTGGAGTATGCTCGACTGTGAGATGATTGGCTTCAACTTAAATCAACAGAATCTTTTGAATACGGCACAAAAATGAATTTCAAACTGTTGAAATCACGATTTAACTTTTTATTCAACTTGAGCATATATTTAGCACACTTCTGCTGCCGGGTATAACAAGCTGACATGGACTGCAGGTGAAAACTCAGTGGAGCCTGGCAATCTCGTTTGTTTTGCTGCTGTTGCTTGGTGGGCGTGGCTGTGAGAGGCGCACAGAATTAAGTTATACACAAAACGCCAAGAATTCAGCAACAATAACAACAACAACAACAGCAATAACAACGAGAACAGCAACAGCAACAACAACAGCAACAACAACTTTCATTTGCTTGTGGAGTCTGGAGTTTGAGTTTTTTCAACTGCGTTTGTGACTTTGCATGCGCAATCAGCACAATGCGCTTGTTGATGCCACACCCGACACCACACACACACATACCCACCTCCCCTCATGCCCCCTCCACCAACCACTACCCGCTCACCCCCCTTTTGACGTTCAGCTCCTTTTCACTGAGGTGCTAAAATGCAAATGCAAATAGCTGAACCTCTCACATTGGCCACAACTGCAACTGCAACATGTGGCAAGCTCTCTGGCACTTGCTATTAGCTGGTCAAAACACTTGACTCTACACTGCGCACAATTCTATATAAAAGTTTACTTAGCTTTTAGCTTACTTTTCCATCATTACCTCCCATGTGTTGCCACTTTACTTCGCTCAGTGTAGTTTGCAATTAAAAGGCCAAAAAGCCACTGACGTCTTTATTAAGTTATTTTACACAAAACAGACGAAAAAAAAAACTGCTGAGATCATCTTTCAACGTTCAGCGCGCGTTCGCGAGTTCGTCAATCAAGCAATCAATCAATATTGATTGAAAGTAAAAACTTTTGGACCCTTCAAAGTGCATTACAGGTAGGTCAAGAAAATCGTAGAAAACAACAACAACACAACAACAACAAAAACGGCAACGTAAATAAGTTGAGTCAAAATATTTGATCAATTACCAATCAGCATAATATTTGCCAGCTCAGAGGCTCTGAGGCTCAGGCAGTGTTGTTGACAGCTAGCTAAACGCTATGAAACTTTGGCTGCAGTAGACACATGCTAAAAATGACAGGCAACTATGGAAATACAATAGCAAACAATGGCAAAAAAATTAAGTGTTAGAAAACAAAAGACGGAAAATTACATGATATTGAAGTTTTTTTTTTTTTTTGGTTTCCATGGAAAGACACACAACCAGTAGTAGTCGAAGTAGTAGTAGTAGTAGTAGTAGTAAAAGTAGTAGTAGTAGTACTAGTAGTAGTACTAGTAGTAGTACTAGTAGTAGTAAAAGTAGTAGTAGTTGATTGACCAGAGTGTAAAGCGTAACTCAATAGTTATCGAGCGATTATCGATATGAAAATCACCCCCTTTACCCCTTTGCTTACTGCAGCAGGCAGAGTGGCAAGTTCTGGTTGACTGGTCGCGTCTCTTTGGCCACCATCTGGCAATACGGACACACAGACACTCAGACAGACAGACAGTTCGCGACTCAAAGTGACTGTCATGCGATGCCATGTTGTTTACGCGGCATAATGATGAGTTATTAGAAAACGTTTAATAATTTGCATAAATCAACAGTCAGCTGCGATAAACTTGTACACAAAATATGAAAATGAACAAGCCAAAAGATATATAAATATCCGAGGAATTTGACGCTATATTAGACAAGTACAATATCTCTCTCTCGCTCTTTCTTTTTCTATTCGGTGTTCGGTGCTGCGGTATTCGGAATTGCCTAAGTGATATTCTGTAATGCCCAATTGCAAATATATATTATTAACTAATTACTGCGCGAATCTCTTTTAAATATGTATATATTTTTTTGGGGAATTTATTGTGCAAATAAACAAAATTAGCAAAAATATTATTCATTGCATGCAAGGAATGTGAAATAAATGCAAATAAATAGATTTTTTTTTGTGGTTTATGGAAATTTTGAATTCCGTTCACACCTCTTTTGTTTTTACGCTGGGGAATTCCCAAAATTTTGACACTTTTAGTTAAGCAAAGTCTTAGTGGATGGTTTTTGTATAAAAATTGTAAGTAAGAATCAGCACTAAATGCTGTAAGATGTAAAAAATATTAGTGAGAAATTTTTAAATTTATGGTAGTGAAGTTGTGTGCAGTTAAAACAAGTTGTAAAACTAAATTTTGGCGAGATATGTATATTTATTCTTAAAATCTGTCTTATAAATAGTAGTAAAATTAATTATGCTAAAAATTATTTAATATAATTAATATTTTAGTGTTATTTATTGACTTCTTTTGAATTTCAGCTAAAGTTTTGTTTATTAAATTGTTTTTATGGCATTTCTGGAATGCTAGTCTATTAGCATATATGTTTTTCTCTCTCCCTTTCATATTAATATGTTGTCTCTTTCTTAACTTGATGTGTATTTTTTTTTTTTGCCGTATTCATCTCTTAGGCAATGTGATTTTAACAAGGTGCGATAAACAACAAATTAATGGCCTGGCACGACGACAGCACCGCAGCTGCGAAGTGGTTTCAGTGGTGCTGTGGTGCCGACTGTGTCTCCATAGCGCACCAGCGGGCGCCAAAGGGCTAAGTTCTTCGCAGCGGATCACTGCTACTCTCCTCCTTCCTCTCTCTCTCTCTCTGAGTGTTTCTCTTCTGCTGAACAATTCATAATTGTCATTTATTTATTGCGCAGATATTGCTTGGTTCATTTTACGGGCGCTTATTAAAATGAATTTTTCAACACACAAGGGAGTAGTTCCAGTTCCAGTTCCCCCTCAGTCCCTCTGTAGAATCTGATAGGCTATTTGATCGAAAGCTTCGATATGTGAGCTGCACCACCACTGCACCACCGCACCACAGCTGTCCCTCTTCCTCACTTGATTACAAGGCAGCGCCACCCGCTGCGCATGCGTGTAACTTTTTTTACGATGCTAGCGAGACTCTGATGCATGCCGCATGCAGCATGCCGCCGTCTCTTGTCCTTCAACGTTGTGGCTACGATTCTTTTGTTTCTTGCGGGTGGTGCTACAACAGCTGTTGTTGCTGTTGTTGTTGTTGCTGTTGTTGTTTTGCAATTTGTTACTGCCTTCGTGTTCACACCATTAAGAGGCGCAACTTTTAGTTTTCATTTGTTTATTTGGTTTTTGGTTTTGTTTGCTGCTCAAATTAATTGGATATGTTATGCTCTGGCCAAAAGGATCTATGATTAATGATTCGCAACTATCGGCGTTTTAATGCTGTCAATATATCACACTCGCAACAACACCTCAATAACTGATTACACAGTTGCAGTTGCACACAGTTGTGCGTGTGGCAAGCATTGCGTGTTTAATCAACATTCAAGCTGCTGTCGTTGTTGTTGTTGTTGCTGCTGTTGTTGTTGTTGTTGCTGTTGTTGTTGATGATCCTGTCCTGACCAATGCCAATGCCAACTGCAAAATGCGGGCGTCTGTCAAATGTTATTCAATATAAGCTGCAACATGTTGTTGCGTTCTGCATGCGTGCAACACACTCAGACTCAAACTCAAACCTGTTGTTGCATGCAACCCCGCGCTATATATGAAAGCATTTATCGCATGCGAGAGCGTCAGTTGGCAAAAGAGGCACAAAAGGGGTTAAACAGCAACCCTCACAGTGCCACAAGAGAGACAGACAGTGAGAGAGCGCGAGAGTGGGAGAGCAAAACGTAGACAGCGACAGAGAGAGTCACAAAATTTAGAGTGACCAGTTGCGTTTTGGGCTTTGTAACGGGTAAAAGCATTCAAAAGCTACAGTAGCTACTGGGTAAAAAGCTCCAAAGTATTTTTATTTAATTATGAAAAGTTTGTCATAAAGTTAGTAGTAATTAGCCAGAAGATATCAGATAACAGACTGACATACATATAAGCCTTCCCGATTTATTTACTTTTAAATAAGTTTTAAAATTCATTTATGCAAATTTATCAAATTTTAATGGAGTTTAAAAAAATGTAATGGGCTTACTTGATATTTAGTATGGATAAAATGTAAACTTATCTAAAACAAAGCTGTATTTGTATTATAAAAATGGTGTTTTTATATATTTGATCTGATTTCTAGCTAGAAAACTAAGCTTTAGAAATGACATAAATTTAATTTACAGTATAATACGACTCCAAAATTTTATTGCATAATGTAAAAAATTTAATTTCCATTGAGCGGCTGTAAATATACAATTCTGAATTAATTTTCTGCAAAATTTCTTAAAAAAAACTGTTAATTCTAAAATGTATCTTATATTCTTTACAATTTGTCAAGCAGAGTCTTCACTGTACAGCTCTACTAACATGGTCACCCCTTTAAAAAGGCCTCTGCGTGAGTACTTTTGAAAAGCAACCCCTAGCAATTGTTACGCTCCCCCCTTTTGGCCCAAAAAACCAAGCAAAACGAAGCTTTAGTTTAAGAGTAATTATGTTAATTTATCGCATGCAATAATTTTGCATGTGCAAAACCGCATTGACCGTTATGCGAGCAAATGCGCTCTGCAGCAGCAGCAGCAGCAGCAAGAGCAACAACAGCACAGCAGCAGCAGTAGTGTGTCTTCCTCTCAGACACATGTCGCACTCTCTTCTAGCTCTCTCTGTCTTGTCTGGCAACTTCCGTAAATTGCTAAAGAGACCTAATTTCATTTTGCTCTTTAAACTAATTGCGCTCTCCACTATAGTATTTTCGCTCTCTTTGTGTGTGTGTGTGGCGCTACAACTGGCTGCAACTTTACTCAGTTTGATAGCGGCAACAAATTGTGAAGCTTTCTCAAAACTTGAGCTCCTGCCACAAGTTCGGTTGCAATCAACTTTGCTTGCTCTTGTTGTTGTTGTTGTTATCGTTGTTGTTGTTATTAGCCTCAAGTGGCGTGCTCTCACACACAACCAGCAGACGCCCCAAGTTTGGCTCCTCTCACCACCCCGCCAGACCACATACAACCCGCTATATTCACTCACGCGACGCGACGCAACGCAACGCAGCTGACGCTGCCCTCTTTCCCCTGCCACCCTGTCTCTGTGTGTGTGCTTGCGTCTCTGTCTCTGTTCCAATAAGAAAACCATCGTCATATGCCCGGCTCTGCTTTGGTCGGCCAGTTTCGCATCGCATTTAGTTGGGTTCACAACAAAAAACCGCAGCCGCTGCCGCGAGTCCAAAGCGAGTCGAGAAACGAGAGTCGGGAATCGAAAGCAGCGAAGCAGCGAGAATCGACTGAGAATTGGCGATTTGTGCGAATTTATTTGCGAATTGTGCCCCCTACATTTAACAAAATTTTAGCGATTTTATGGCTGAATTTTCTTAATTTATTAACAGTAAATACGTTTAAAACAAAAGAGTTTAATCAAATTAAAAACTATTAATCATAGTGTATGTATTGCAGTGTATATGTTTTGTTTGTGTGTCTTCTTAACAGCTGGTTGAACAGACATTTACTGTTACTTGGAAACAGTTAGTCTATCAGTTTCCATTACACAAAGGTACGCGAAGAAAAAAAAAACAAATGGCTTAGAAATTGAGTTCATTTGAGCCTTTTAAGCCGTTTAGCAAAAGGGTCTGTCTAAGGACTAGACGCAGGCAAAACCGAAACAGAGTCCCCAAAACCCCAAGTATCTCAAATCCTTTGAAGTATTTATTTTCGTTAAAGTTATGGAGTGCGCTACAGTAAGACATAGCTAAAAAGAACTGTAAACAATTCATTTTTAATTTTTAGCTATAAATGATGTGTCATTTTCATAGCTAAAAGAGCTTTTCTAGCTGCTGCAGTGCTGATCGGCAAAAGTTTTGGCATAAAACGAACCGTTAGCTTTGATTCGTATTCAAAAAAAGCAGTTATGTAGAGCTTTAAAGCTCTCTTGTGGCTCTCTTGTGCTCCTTCTTCTCTTTGACAGGACACACGTGCTAGCCACAACACTCTTTTGCGACACGACTTTTGACGCGCAGCAGCAGCTGTTGCTCTCTCTTAATGCACGTGTAGCAGCTGCTGCTCTCTCTCTCTATCTCTCTTTACTCTCTGCCTGCTGTTCTTGGCGCTCTCGTTGTGCCTGCTGCTCTCTCTCAAGCGCAGCGCAGCATTTCCATACAAATTTTGACACTTGTGACATTTTTGACACACAAATCAATTGTTACGTGAATTTTCAACGCGTCGTGCAGCAGCAGCAACGGCAGCAGCAGCAGCAGTAGCGACGGGTAAACGCTGTCTTTAAAATAAATTTCCTTAACAATTTCCTATTGTGCTTTTTTTGTGTGAAATTTTTATTGAAATTTTCTGCAGCGTTTTCGCAGTTGAAACATTTTTCGTTTGAAATTTCGTAATTCGTTGCCTACTTTTGTGCGCTGCGCGTGTGACATAATTTCGGCGTGTGAATTTCTAAAGTGACCAAAAACTACTGTGTTAAAGCTTACAACAATTGTTAATAACAATTAAGCTCGAGGGATTTAATGTTTAGCCTCTGCTTGTGTCATTTTTTCAACACACTCAAACACACATTTGCTCATTTCCAACGCTTTGCTGCAAATCGATTTCTGTTTCCGGCATTTTTCACGTGGTTGCTGCCCCCTGCACACAGTCCACTCCTCTCCTCAGACTATTCGTAGTTTTATGCCGTCCTCTGTTTAGCTTTGCTCTTTCTGCTACACCTCTCCTACTGCTCCTTTAGTTCCACAACATTTTGCTGTCTACTTTTGGTTCGTGCACTTTTGGCATTTGTTGTTATTGCTGTGCTAACGATTTTTCACCACACACACACAGCACAACAACAACACATGATGTCGAGGGAAACGAAATTAGGAAAACCCGTAGAATAGTTGAGAATTTGTTTCTTCGTTTTTTTTTCGTGCTGAAAGTAATAGTAACAGTTTAACAGTTTATCGAAAATCAGCAGTTCAGATTTTCCTTTTCTTTTTGGCTTTGGATTTCGTTTTGGATTCAGTTGAAGTTGGACAGCGGCTGCTGGTGCCACGTGTCGTATGCGCAATAAAAAACCTTAAACATTTCAACCAAATGTTTTGCAGTTGCTACACTCGAAGCCTTTTACTTTTTATTAACAACAATTAAAGACTGTGCTAAATAAAGAATGAATTAAAAGCAAAAAACCATAAGCAAAATTCGATCAATAAATCAATTAAATATGTATGTACTTGAAATAAATTTATAACAAAATAAATATATATTAAAAAAGTGCTTGCCTAAAGAATCAAATAATCATACTTAATAATGAAGTGCTTACACAAAAAAGTGTTCAAAATTCTAAAATAAAATTACATATAAAGCTTACGACATTTAAATCACGCAATTAAATCAATTCTAAGCAATCATATCAATTTAAATATAAAAAACAAACGAAGCAGAATAATCAAATAAACAATTAATTATTAAACAACGACTAAAGGAAAATCCCATTAATTGATTAACTCAACGCTTCTAAACGATTGTCGTCAAATGGTCGCTTGGATTGAATATCGTAACGAAAGCAAAAAAAAAGCGTAGCCGAAATACGAATGCAAATTAGATGCAAAATAAATGGGTAAAATGAGGTCAAGTAAATACGATGTAAGTATTTCAAGAATTCTACAGAATTATTCATTGTCATATTTATAAATATAGTATATGCCCATACTTGTTTGCTGCATAAATTTTCAGCTATAAATAGTTTATACTTTGTACATTTAACATTTATGCAAATTCTCAAAAAAAAAAATGCCAATAAATATTTATTAAATTTTGGATTGGCTTACGAAAAAGATTTCTTGCTTCGATTGCTTGTAACAAATGCAGAAATTATGATATGACTAGACCTTGTACTTAAGAGTTACATACAAGAGTTTATTGAGTTAGTCGAAAAGTTAGATTTTAGCTTGTTAAGGACAGCTTAAATCCCATTTTCACCGATTCTATGAACTTTGAACTGCGATAACTGGTGCAATTGTCGATTGGCATAGCATTTTGAACTCTATTTCGGTTCATATTAGAATTAATTCTACATTTTTATTTTTTAGTTTTATAAAAAAAATTTTTTTTAAATTTTTTTGAAAATTTTACATACCTACCCCTTTACATTTTTTCAAAAAAAAAAAAATTATTTTTTTTTTTTTAATTTTATTCCAAAAATATATATCCAATAGATTAGGCATATTTGTGTAGGTTATAAATATATATGCTTTATGGGGTCGCAAATGAGTTTTAGAGCTGTATATAAGTGCAGGGTCTTTTACAGTCGACTTACTAACAGTTATTTCTGTTTTTATATAAATTTATAATATATAATTCATTGCCTGTCTGCTGCCTTAAAGTTCTACATTAAATTGCCAATCAATTTATGCCTCTCAAGATATTTACCAACTTAGCCCTTTGTTCAACTGAAGGTTATACAAAGAGGGAGAGAGAGAGAGAGGTAGCGCCGTAGAGATCCAAATTTACATAATCACTTAACTCATGGCCCACATTTTAAGTGATTATCTGTAGCAAAAATGCAAAACAAAAAAAAGCCGTCAAGTGCACATAAATTACAAGAGCAAGAGATTGAAAGTGCAGACCCAAAAAAAAAACAAGACACGAAAACCGTATGTAGAGTGTTCACTGTGCTTGTGTGCCCTTAATCTTGAATTACAAATCGAGTGCAATTATCTGGCCAACTGCAATGAGTTTCTAGTGTGTCTATCTGCCGCTCTGCCTCTTCGTCCTCTGTTCTGCTGTCTGCAATTGGCAATTTGTTTTCACACTTTACGACGCCTGCAATCAATGCTTTTGCGATAAGCGCAGTGTACATACTCAGTCTAGGCCCTGACCAGAACCAGGCTTAAAGTCGTGGCTTAGACTTGTGGCCCAGAGGCGCTTTCGCTTTACAGTATAGCATTTTGCTGCTTTGCGTGTTGGCAATCTGTTTATTGGAACTTGATTTCGTACTCGATTGTCTGTTTGGCGCTACTGTGCGCCTTTAAATTTCACATTTAATTGATTTGTCAACACAAATGTATGTCTGAGTTTCCTGGCTCTAAGCGGCTTATTCCCAACTCCCGACATGCACTGTAGCTCCAAGTCCTACTTTGGTTAAACACACGAGTTACGCTGCATAAATTGTGGATTTTAAAAAACGAAAGTCAAATATGAGCGGACTGCAGACAAAAGGAAGTTTGTGCCACATCAAAAGGTAAACTGACAACTGCGAGTGCCACAATCATCAATCAAAGCGCCGCGTTAAAGTGGCACGAAACCATTTGAAAGGGTCCGCGCTTCTGAATGTCTCTCTCTTTGCCACATTCTTTCCCCCACGAAGCTCATTGAATGTCCAGGTTTAACTCTGCCGTGGGCGATGCATATCACTAGACTAGTCTTTGCTGGCCAGTCTTCACTGTTCATCCCAGAACTATCCAAAGTGTGTGTGTGTGTGTGTGTGGGCGCCTGCTTGCTGTACGTGCATTGCTTTCTTAAAATGTCTTGCATTCTGCAGCAAATTTGCACAGTGGTTAGAGCTAACTAACCATTTGCAAGCGTCAAGTAAAGCAAAAATTCTTTTAAAATATTTAATTAACAAAATTAAATTCATTATACTGCTTTAACTGTCGTAAAACTATCAAAACACCTATTTTATAACTCAATTTATTTTGTTAAATTACATAAATAATATATTTATACTGAAATCTTTCAATTTGCTCATCCCATCCATTAAAATTGAAGTAAAAAAAAAAAAAAAAAAAAAAAAATAAAAAAAATCCCATTTCTAGTACTTTTTACAAAATATTTGTTTCTAATCTTCAAGTAATTCAATAAAGTTGAAATCAGTTTGTTCATAGAGTTTGCACCACTGTGTTCGTGTCTGTTTGACAGTTTATCCATAGCGACATTTAGCTTCTTGGATTCTGTTGTTTGTGCTTTTTTTTAGGTAGCTCCGGGGTTCGCCTGGAATTGAAATTATGTTGTCTCGTGTCTCAGTGTCTTGTCTCAGTGTCTCTTGTGTCTCAGTAGCTTTGTCTTTGCGAACACGCGCTGCCGCGCACGTGGGCTGTGGTTCGTTGCTATGGTGGTTTGGTTGTTTTGGTGGTGCGGTGCTGCGGTGTTGCGGTGTTTCAATAGCTCGATAGTGCTGTTATTCGGTGTGGGTCTGGCTTTATTAATTGTGTGCGAATGTTTGCACAATTTGTCAATATTATCGCACAAACATGAACATTTGTAAGCCCATGTCTCACAGCCAGCCCCCAAGGCCCACAAATAAGATTTAAAAGCGGCAGCCAGAGTTGCCAGAGTCGAATGGTAGAGTTACCATAGTTACCCGCGGCACATTTACATCCACAATTCGAAAACTGTTTGCCTAAGTGATTTGTGATTTATGAATTCACTCGAATTTGCATGTACACTTTAATGCGATGTGGCGGGAATGAGAATCGGAATGGGAATGGGTTTTTGGGGGTAACTCTTTGTCTCTGTCTCTGACTTCGACACTGTCTATTTGCTAATTTTCTCTACTATGCTTTATGACTTTATAATGCCCTGTTAATTGGGTCAGCGAAACATGAATGAAGGTGATGTTTGATAAACGCGTTGTGGCATTGTTCACTGTGACACATCTCATACATATTAATGTTTGGCTCTGGATTGGCTTGGATAGCATGGATTGGGAATGTATTGAATTGGAGTGGCATGGGTAGTGGCTGCCTCACCCGGGTAGTCAATTGGGTGTTGTTGCACTGTGTCTTGACGGGTTTTGGGTTACCAACAACAACAGCGGCAAACAGCTGTCGGACACTGACAATCAGTTGACATGACACAAAGAGGGCTCAAACGTTGCCGTGCAGAATTTTAATTTAAGTAACTAAGTTGGCATAATTAGTTTAAGATATTAGTGCTTTCGTCCTTAGATTGATACCCCGCAAAGTAGTTTTTTTTTATTTTATATAACTTCTAACAAAATTTAAATAAATGTTTCGATATCAATTAATAATTTCATGAAGATATTTTTCTTAATAAAACTACTATAAGAGTTATCAAACTAGGGACGAAAACGCAGGTTAAACACCCAATATTTCTGTATTAAGTATTGTGAAAAACTCTACATTAATTAAGTTATATTAGTATAGAAAATTTTAATAGTAGCCAACACTGCGTATGTGTATTTTAGCATCTACTTTCGTAGCTACCGTAATCTATTATTAACTATGATAAAACTGAGTGTTTGACAAAAGGAAAGTTTGAGGAAACTTTAGGTTAACATTTACACATAACTTTACTTATGGCAAAATAGAGATATAATTAACTTCTCTATTTTAAAAATTGATAAACTTAAACATAACATAAACTTGAAAAGTCATTCATCAAAGGAACTGCATTTCCATAGTAATTTATAGTCATTAAATTAACAATAATTTCCAGATTATAAAACACACTAGAGCTGTAATAAAACTGCTGCATAACAAATTGATTATGTATTTCTGCGCCTTTATGGCGCTTGAGCTACTTTACTTCAAGCACTTTACATTGTGCAAAGTTTGAATGCATTTTATGCATATAAGCCATAAACTAGAGACATAAATACAGAGACTCAAAATCGAGTCACATTAAAAATGACAAATAACTTGAAGTGCTTGGTCCAAAGTCGAACTATGACTGACTATAAAGCCAATAAAAGACAACTCCATCATCAGTGAAACCGCAAAACAATATAACAAGCAGCAAACAGCAAAAAACTACCAATACCACAACTACAACAAGTTGGTAACGCTGATCAGCGGCCAAGTTAATAGAAAGCGAAAACCCGACAATTTTCACAACTTTGTTGGCTGCTAAGCCGCGAAAGTAAATAATCCAATTATCGCACACAAGCATAAATAAAATCATATATGATAAGACAAGAGAGTGCACCCCCTCTCATTCTCTCTGTATACACCCTAGTCCCCTCCCTCCATTCCACTCAACATACCCGTTCAGTAGTCCAATCATCGAATCGTTATTCAGCAAATTGCATAAACATGTTCCATGCAGGAGAGAGGAGAGAGAGATGAAAAGAGAGATGGAAAGAGGGCTAGGAGGGGCATTTTTTTTTTTTACCCACTGAGGAAGTAAGGCAGCTCCATACTCGATGGCATTTGAAATATGCTGCATTAATATGCCGATAAATACTTTTCTTTTTTTTTATTTTTTATTTTGAAGCAGCCAACAACTCAATTAGATGACAGTTCGCATCGCAGTTGAAATTAAATGCTATAAAATATTTTCCATGCCACAGACGGAGGCATGCAACGGCAACTATGTTTGTCTGTTTGCCACTCCAAGCACTCCATGCGACTTTTTCTGCGACTGCGTGCGTGTCAGCAATTTGACAGACATTCATCAACAAATGGAGAATGCCTCTGCCTTTTCTGCTCCCTCTCTTCACTCCTCCTCCACCTCGTCTTCTTCTACCGCCTGTCATGGCTCAACTGTCGCATACTCAATCATTATGGAGTCGGAGTTCCAGTCTCTCAATCCCCAGTCCGAGTCCCAGTCCCAGTCCAAGACAGTCTCCAACTTGCAGTTGCAGTTATCATTCATTGTTGCTTGTGTGTCTCGTGCGCATAATTGATTTTGTAATACCCTGTGGCCAAAGTGTTATCAATGGTGTGCTAAGTATGTAGTTCTGTATGTTAAAGCACTAACCATACAATACATAGATGTGTCATCCTGAACAAAGTTTTGCACGCATTTGCAGCAGCACTCATGGAACCCACAGCGTTATCGATAGCTTTTTTTAAACATCAGTGGGCTGATATCGAACGCAATTCGGAGCAAGCATTAGTCTGAGACAAACAGTCAAACGATGAGCACGCCTATGTCGCTTGTGCTCTCGTTCTATTTGCATGTATGCGTGCAAATACGTGTGTGCACTCGCATCATAGTATGTGTGTTGAGAATTTAGTTTTCAAGGCCACATGTCGATGCTAGCACAATTCAATTTTTCAGTTTTTAGCAATTTAGCGACAAAGAATAGGGACACAGACAACTGATGAGTGTATTTTTTCCTTATTAGACGGCGGACTCGCAAACTTGGCCGTGGCCGAGCTGGTAGCGTTGCCGCTCGGTGTGCACGAGATTGCAGGTTCGAATCCTAGTGCTGTCTCTACTATAAATTTCATTTTTAAATTCCTAGTGACGTTTATTAATAATAATTGAATAGCAATAATTTACTTTTTCTTTATTTAAAAAACCGAAAAAGCAATTATTGTTATTATTTTTCATTATTTAATAACAATAGAAATTTAAAAATGAAAGTCAAGTAGCGATCTCACTGCAATTCGAACTTAAGACCTCCGGGACAACAAGCGGCAACGCTACCAGCTCGGCCACGGCCAAGTTTGCGAGTCCGCCGTCTAATAAGGAAAAATACACTCATCAGTTGTCTGTGTCCCTATTCTTTGTCGCTAAATTGCTAAAAACTGAAAAATTGAATTGTGCTAGCATCGACATGTGGCCTTGAGAACTAAATTCTCAACACACATACTATGATGCGAGTGCACACACGTATTTGCACGCATACATGCAAATAGAACGAGAGCACAAGCGACATAGGCGTGCTCATCGTTTGACTGTTTGTCTCAGACTAATGCTTGCTCCGAATTGCGTTCGATATCAGCCCACTGATGTTTAAAAAAAGCTATCGATAACGCTGTGGGTTCCATGAGTGCTGCTGCAAATGCGTGCAAAACTTTGTTCAGGATGACACATCTATGTATTGTATGGTTAGTGGTTAAAGGTTAATAGAATCAAATTACGACCTAAAAGCTATAACAACGTTTAACCTTAATTATTTATCTACTTAAGCTAGTTGGTTTCAGAATCTAAAAGAGCTAGAGCTATGAAATTTGATATAAAGGCAGCCATGAAAAATTGCCTTGATATAAATCCATCTCGATCAAATGTATTATCTTTATTTAGCTATGAACATCCTCATTTATAAGTAATACCACAAATACCACCTGCAAACAGTTAAAAGACGAAAGTTCTCTTCACTTGCTGCGCATTTAACAGTCTAGCACACTCAAGTGTTGCACTCGTGCTTGTCTGTGTGGAACAGGTCTGCTCCCTTTGCCAGCTCCTTTTGTTGTCATATTAATGTCAAAAGATTGCACTTGATCATGAATTGTAGAATTGTTGAATTGTTGGAATTGTGGAATTGTGGAAATGTGTGCAACTGCATGTTTGCCACTTTACACTTGCCACATTGCACACACACTTATCATTCATTCACTCCTTTAAGCGCCTGTGGGCCGTGCTTGAAGAGACATCACAGCGCAAAGTGTGGCAACTTTCCCACAGAAAATGCTACTCTCTAGCTGGGTGAAAGGATGAGGCATCAACAAAGTGTGGGTGTCACCACAACAACAACTACAACAACAGTAACAACAACATCTACAGTTCCTCTTCATTTTGACGAAACATGGGAAAATATTTTTGGTCTACGCTTCAACTTCATCTGGCTTGAATGCAAATTCAAATGCAATGACAACAATTTGTAGGCCCAACCCAATTCTATATGTTTGAATGTGAGTCTATGAATCTATGCAAATATTTTTTTGAAATAATAATAATATCGGCATAACATGTTGATTTAATCGTAATCAGTCACAGCTATCGTCTGGCTTTGCCAAACTATAAATAGAACTGAAGCACTTGTTTATCAGACACATATGTATATATGGGTATTACTGACCTAAGCTACTTTAATTTCTAATGGGCCCCTATGATAGATTTCCAAATTCACTTGAATTGCAGCAAACGGGTATCAAAAGTTTATACTATTTTTAAATCGAATTCTTGTTATTTATGATATGCAAATTGTATATTTAGTTTTGTGGAATTTTTTATAAGACCCAATTAGAAATTGAATTCTATAGCACACAATAGAAGTGGGCTTGAATTTAAAAATATGATGGATTTATTTTAAAAAATTATTTTAGAAGCATAAAGGATTACATTCTATATATCTTGTATTACTATAAGCACTGGAAATATAAAATTTCAACATACTACGATGATTATGATTGGGTATTCAGGAATTCTTGGCAAAATACGTTCGATCAATTAGTCTTCCTAAACTTCTCAACATTTTATAACTTAACTATAACTTTATTAAATTTCGCTTACCAAAACGTCTTCTTTATCCTTTTAAAATCCAGCAAACAACCCGCTAAACTAAGATTAAAGTCAGCCGAACAAACAATTAACTTAATTCCGTACAAAGTGTTGACAATGACAAGGGAATCGTAAATGTGCTTGCGGTTTGAGGACTGAGAGACACTTTGAGACTAGCCAATGTTAAGGGGCGATAAACGGGGTGAAGCAGAACACTCAGCTAGCTTTACAGTTAGATGCGAGTTAATATAGATGCAATTCAATGTCAGAGGGGACAGCGGGAGCCGAGGGGGCGTGTGTTCCGTTAGAATAATGGGGGGGTGTGTGTGTCTGTGTATTTATATGTTCAATGGCATTTCCTTGTGGCCGGGTTCATGACTTGGCTGGAAACTAGTTGGAATCGCACAATGATTGCATATAAATATCGTTTAATTACTGGCGTCTAAACGTTGTTGTTGTATATGTACAATATGTGGGATTTAAGCGCCCTTCAGTAAACTGTTGACGATGATTTAAATGCAGCAATTAAAAGGCAATTTATTAAATAGCCGGATAAACTAAGCGCGGGGCTTCAACTTGTGGACAGCTCCAATTAGTTTAAAATTGTGCAGAAAACTTAATTAAAATAGGAAATTGTTATGAACAAATGAGGAACACGTTTAAAGATAGATAGGTGGAATGATTAATAAACTGTTTTGAAAAGTTCCAATAACAAAAGGTGTTCTTATGGCTATATATAACTGAAAAATACTACATATGTCAAGTAGAACTCATCGGCAATACTGCGTAAGTTGCTATGCATAGAATATTCTTTTTTAAGCACTACTAATTCCTTAAGGAATGCGTGATCTCAGTTTATAATCCTATTAGCACATACCTTCTCAACTCTAATAAGCCATAGATATACTATATTGTCTTAAGCTTACATTTAAAGACTCAATAACTTTGCAAACTTAATGCTAAAAAATTCAATTGAATACGATTTGATATTGCGAACCGGTTTTTGCCATTTCCATAGGTCTCTTAAGACCTCAACAACAACAACAACAACCACAGCAACCTCAACCATTTGCCATATAACTGTCGTGATGATATACTATTTATATATATTGATATTGATTCTCGTTCTGGCGTACTTGTCATTATGTCAGCAATGTTGAGCAGTCTACTAAACTAAACTAATGTTATAATCAGTTACTGGCAACATTATAATTAAGTTAACACTTTGTTGTTGTTGTTGTTGCCTCATAAAATATGGCAAACACATTTGCATTACATGATTTTCATTACCAATCACAATTACAATTACAATCGCATTTACATTTACATTAACATTTGCATTATCTTAACAAGTCACAGTCAATGCAAATTAAATAGAATGGTTCATCATATAATAATAATACTCCGTGTACTGCGCATTTTTTCAATTCGATTTCACTTTAATAGACTTTAAGCTTTAACCTGGGTGCGATCGGCCCTCGACCATAGCAACATCCAAGGGCCATCAAGTTCCAAATGAGTTATGTACTGTCAATTTATATTTATGGCTAAGACGCAATTAACAAAGGTCTGCTTAATAGCTTGGGAATATTTAGAGTGCTATACGAATTTATATTGATTTAAATATATACAAAAATTACATTTAAAATGTTTTTAAGTTTTGAATTATTCTTGCATTGAAATCTTTAAAGAAAGTATTAAAAGTTTTACTTTACTTTAAACACACCTACTTTTTCTTGCAGCTCTAAAACTCTGACTTATTGAAATCATTTCAATATATTTTCTTCTGTAACTTTATAGAATTGATTTTTTTCCACTCGAATGATTCTCTAAGTAGGAAAGTGAGAGAGAGTAGTATTTATTTGCTGTCGCAATGCGACAGTCGCATAAATTGCCAAAAAAAAATGCCAAAGCAAAGGGAAGCACAAATATATTTCCGGTTTGCCGCAAAGTTTGATTAACTTCCGAGTGGCTGCAAACATTTTTTATTGTCGGCCAAGGAAATTGAAAATGGATACAGATCTATATCTATTAGGTATGCTTATAACGAGCAAAAGTAAACTTACATCTTGGTCTAATTGAATAAAGTTACTTAAAGTAGCAGCTGTCCGCTTGAGTTTTAGCTTACAAGTTGGCAAAGCAAAGACAGCAAAAGTGATTCAGGTCAAACTGTCTTAACTGGGCTAAAACCATTAGAGACGGACGCACCTTTTGGAAACTTAATTAAATGCTTTCAAGTCTTTGACATTTGCCGACCCAAGCAAAAGTCCTGTTCTAGTCGAGAGAGTCTAAGTTTAGTCAATTTATCGACTATTGGCCTGACATTGGCAATTAAGAAATTCCAGGCTGTAACTATCCACGCTTTATAATTTTTATCACATACATTTTTTATCGCAAATATCACAACTTCATCAGCAATCACAGCAGCAAGAACAGCAGCAAGAACAGCAACAGCAGCAAGTGGACAATTAGCCATAAAATTAGCTGCAAGTTGGCCAAAGGAATGCGGCGGCCAAGGCAAATTGAAAACAATTTAAGTTATTTGCATATAAATGCAACTTAAGACGCTGCAGCAACTGCAACATGAGCAACATCGGCAGCAGCAGCAACATCGACAGCAGTAGCAACTGCTGCATTGTAGCCATGTTAACATGTTGCCTGCTTCACCATAGCAAACAACAAAGTGCTAGTAAATTATGCACGACTAACAAATACCCTATCAACTCTTCTAATCAATATTAAAGAATTTTTACAACTTTTACGATTACAGGGTATTAAAAATGGTGTGTTGCTATTGGCTATTGCCATTCGAGATAATGCTAACTGCACTGTCGATTTTATCAACTTTAGAATATCAATATTGATACCGCCATTCTCAAACACATAAAAAAGACACACACAAACACACACACCCATTTATGATCTGAAAGTGAAAAAAAATCCACAATGGATTAGCATTTTTTTTTTGTATTTTGTTTTGGCTATAAAAGCGCACACGTGGCGCCAAAGCGAAACACTTGCAAATATTTCATAAAAATAAAGCTAAGAGAATTATTGTTGATGTAGCTGTTAAAATATTTTAGCTAGAGTTCAAAACTGCATTTCACGCCTAATTTCATTTGACAACAAAACGGAAATTTTTTTACACATTTCACATGTGTTTTTTTTTTCTTTTTTTTTGTTATTGTTGTTAATTTCCGACATAATTGCCAAGCTACAAAGCGGGAGGGGATGGAGCTAACCGACTGGTTATGACAGGGTAGGAAGGGAGAGAGGGGAAACTGTTAGAGGTGCGGTGACAGCTGCAAAACTCAACGGCAACTGTGAAGCATTTGAATAATTTGCAATTAAACTGCACAAACAAAAAAACAACAACAACAAAAACAACACAGCACACTGTGCGGAAAAACTCGTGAAAAATCAACTGTGAATTCAGCGCGAATAAACTGTCGGGAGATTTGCTTTAAAGTCTGTACGCCTTGTCGTATGCGTAATATTGTATTTTGTGATTTGATTTGTTTTGAACGAGTTACGTTGCGAATTTAGAGTTTAGAACAAGTTTGTTGTAGTGTAGCTAGAATTTTTAGCTAGTTTCTTAATAAAAAATAGTTAAATTGAGCAAAGAGTACGTAAAATTAAAGCACACAACTTTTCTTTATTCTACTATTCTAAAATCTAGCCATAAATGAGCTAAAATGGCAACACTGATTCGCCAAAGTCGAGAATCCATCAGCTGTCCGCGCTTCGCTTCGGGTTGTTGTTGCTGTTGTCATTGTCGTTGTCTGCTGATGAAGACAGCAGCCGTGTGAGACCGGTCAAAACCAAACACCCAACTGTGTTTCCAATTAAACGCCGCTCTGCCAAAACAACAACAACAACTGCAACTGCAACAACAGTGAGGTGTACATCAACGTCATTTGTATCTGTTAGATGCAACAACTTTCAGTTTGTTTTACGGTTAACCTGTCAGTCGCCAGTTTGCCTCTTCTGTCACACGAGCCAAAGAAATTGAACTTGAATGTTTATGTGGCAGTCGCTTTAAATCATCCAGGGGGGTCTTGCCACAAAATCAAACCCCTCCGCTACCCTCCCCCCCGCACTACTTTGATTTGTTGGCAAACACATCAAATGCGAATTCAACTGTCAGCATGTTGTCAATCAATTTGAGCTGTTGATCTGCTGATTAAAAGCATTTGATTGATTGCTAGATTTACATTTTGATCAATTGATTACGCTTTGGCTTATAAACAAAATGTTAACAAACACTGTAAACAGGTGTTTATTAAATCGGATTAACTGTTGGTCTGAGTAGGAAATTTCTTTTTTAGCCAAAAATAACTTTGATTCTTTCAAAAGTCTAATATTCAATCCAACTTTCAACAGCTAAACCCAATTTAAGCTCTGATTGTTTGCCATCATTGAATAATAAACAATTTTTTTCAATAATTTCTATATATATGTTATATATAGCTCACAGCTAAAAATAGCAAACAATGAGAGCTCATTACCCATTACTCGATCGTGTCAGACTAATGAGTTTTTTTGGTTAGTAAACACATTTTGTGTCTATCGCTGACAGTCAAGTACCAAAGTCATGATCATTCTCATGCCTTTCGCTAACCTTGTGCTCAGTACGTTGCTGATTCACTTAACGAGTGCTTCCAGTAAGTTTATAGAAAGTATTACTCTAGAGATACAAACCTAAAAAAATATGTATATCCATCACAGCGTTATGCAGTAAATTTACAAAGTTATCCGTTGAATCCGATGGCATAATGGTATCGAATCTAACGGGTTGGATTACTCCAGATGCCGCACTGTGCATGGATATGCATGTCAAACAGTTGATTGCCACACTGCGCACTACTATAACCGTTAAGTATAAAGTTGAGGATTCGTTGAATTATCTAACACTGTTCAACTATGACGTAGACAGCTGTAAGAGCCTCAAGGTACTACAACAGCAAGGCGGTCTGACCAATATCTGGTTTCGCAACATGCAAAAATATGGCAATCTTAGCTCTGCTTGTCCGGTTAGACCTGTAGGTACTCGTATAACGAGTATAATATACCCCTTTTGCTACCCCATTTCTATTTTTGTATCAATTTTCAATTTTTTTCAGGGCTACTATAACTTGAGGGATTTCCAATTGGAGAGCAGCAGCATTCCGGTTTTTCTGCGAACCGGCCTTTATCGCATTAAGGTTTTTAGCTATAAACCAAATATCAATGCTAATAAGAAGCTAAAAAACCGCCGTTTAATAAGCTCATTCACTATGGATATGAAGTTGTATTAAATTTTCTTCATTTGACTATAGAAAAGTGCAATTTATCCATTTCCAAATAGTTAAATTCTTGTTTATTTAATTTCACTTTTGCCCATAGCTTAACTATTTTCCACTTTCTCTTTTTTTTAGCCAACGCCTTGCCTAAGAATCTCAAGGTTTGTCCATTTTCCCTACAAAAGGTCGAAACAACAAAAGTTGTTTTGCAAATTCTTCGCCTGTCTTTTTCGTACATTTTCTAGCTTTATTTCCGCTGACAGGAGCAGCAGCTGGCGCTTGGCAATTAGTTTGGATGCCTTTGCTTGTGCGCTGCTTGTTGGCGGTCAGTGTGAAATTTATGCACGCCTTTTACTAATTGCATAATAAATTCCAGTGAATTTATTGTTAAGAATTTATCCTTTTGGCTCTCTGTGTGCTCAAAACAAATGCGCCTCGACCACTTAATAAACGTCAACACAGACTGACACAATAACTGACTTATAGGCTAGTTTTGTGGGGCGAAAAAAAACCAGCGGGAACTAAAAGTGAAAACCCGAATTGTGCTCTAATATATTGCTACAATTGCCATAAGCTGTGGGTGTTTTTTTTTCCCGATTTGATCTATGCACTTAAATTATGAGCTTCACTTACTCTGGTGTCCAGGCAATATGCAGTTTTGGGGGAAGTACAAGCGATATTTTATTGTAGTTTAACTGAAAAATATGGAAATAAATTAAAAATTATTACGTGTAGTTGTTTAGGGGGAAACTAAAAAAAAATTGAATCAATGGAAAGCAAGTTCAGTCAAAGTTATACAATCTACACTATATATCTATATCTAATTAAATTATATCAGCGTATTCCTATAATGTACTTTAAAACGAATTCCAAAAAATCTTGATTAATAAAATTTATTTAACAATTATTTGCAGGTTACCACAGTTTACGGTCTATGCCAAGATTATTTACCTCCTGATGGTGAGTAATTCTAATAAATTATTGAAATAATAATATTATATAATATATGTGTACGCATACTAATGATATAATAATTGTGGGTAAACATTAGTTAAACGCCATACAGGTACTATCTAAATTACTTGCACGATTTGGTTTTGGTTCGACACAATCAAAACAATCAAGTTTATTTGATAAATATCAGCGTAATATATACATTCCACAGATTGTATCACAAGTTACATCATGACACAAGTTATATCATTGTAAACATGCTTCTAAGAAGCAATCATCAATGATGATGCCCAACCCAGTTCTACTCCATTGATAACAACTGTCATCAGAGTTATGCGAAATATTTTATCTAAATTATTTGGCATTGCCCTAAAAATCGATACAATAAATATGCTATATACTATATGTATATAGCAGTGTCTACCGATATGAAATGACACTTGCACTGGCCCTGAGCAAATGTTTGCCAAATTTATCACAAGACAAGGCATCCGAGTAAGTCCAAGCTCGACTAGCAGTTACCCTATGTACTTAAAGCAACTGCAAACTGATTATAATTAAAAATTGTGTAACCTCAACTGAACTTTGCACTTGTTTATATTGCATATGGCAGGGTATATGTACGTTTGTCACAATGTTCATTGGAAACTTCAAGTAAATAAAAATAATAATTATAAAATGCCAACAACTGTTTGCTAATTAAATTATACTGTTTTTGCCAAAGCTCTTTACATGTTCATTGCATATTCGCATTTATTTGCCTGCTTTCGTATTTTTTCTTCTTTTCTCATATTAATTTATTTTACAATCAATTTTAAGTGTGCCCCCGGGCGTGTACATACTGTAGATAGTATATACTATATGGTAGTAGTATTGACTCTCTGGATGTCTCCGGTTTGTTAATGTGCCGAAATAAATAACTGAAATGTCTGAAATTCCACGGGCATGAAACAACTTGTCGATGTCTTTACAAGTTCCGTTTAACGTTATTTATCACTTATTTTTTTCTTATTTTTTTTTTTTATAAATTTACACAATTTGCGAGTAATGTCCACAATTTCAAACTCATACCCATACCCAAACCAAGCAAAGATAACTGCCGCCCGACTGACTCTCAACTCGTGTTTATTTATTCTAAAATGAACTTTTAACTTCTCTCTCTCTCTGTATTTTTCTTCTTTTTTTTTTTGGCGCAAATTATTTTGGCATGTGCTTCTCCTTGTCGTTTCGGTCGTGCCTTCGAGCTGCTTGGAATTGTTCAACACTTGAAGTGTTTTCTGTATATTTCAAGTATTTTCTGAATGGTGCCCCTCGAGGCATCTCTGAATGTGTGAGAAATGTTTGTGCCACTCTTACTTGAACTTCTTCACTGCCACACACTTCCACACTTCTACACTTCATCGGTTCTTCAGTTCAAATTGGTCAATTAAGCGAATGCCTTTCACCATTATATATTTTTTGCAAATTAATTAAACAATTTTAATTAAATTATTCATTATTTATTGTTTGTTTCCTATTCTCAGTGGAGTAAAATTATTATTTAATTAGCTGAGTTCTCGATTTATCGCATAAAATTAATTTATAGTTAAGCTAATAATTTCATAGAAATTTTTTATAAATTATACAAGTTCATTGCAGGCACATTTGACTGTAACTTTATTTGTTTTATTGTTTAAACAACTTATATACTCGAACAATATTGGTTTACAGACCCATGTCCGACAGCTAGCAATTTTGAAATTTATTTGTTATTTAGAACTTTTTATGACTTACTTAATGTGTATTTTATAGTTTAGCAGAAAGAAGCGCAGAGTGGCTATAATATATAAATCTATTCATAAATTACACATTTATTACAGCAAATATACTAAACTGTAAATCTAAATTCTGCTTTATTCTTTCTTAAAAACTCAACTGAACTGAATTGATTTAGAATCCGCAGACACAAATTGATAGACAAAGAAGAAAGTCGGCGACTGGATAGATTTTGTCAATGAGTTGAACTCTTATATGTATTATCTATCTGGCTGGCGCTTGACATTTAACATTTAATATAGCTAATGCAAAAGGGTTTATTATTAATGCCAAGGGGCTAATAATATTGTGTGTGCACAGTGTGTACACACAAAAGACCCTGAACAGTAAGTCGGTAATAAGTAATAAGCGTGAGCCGTGCAAATAACTGAACAATCAAGGGCCAAATTAGCGGCACTTTTTGTGTAGAGCTTAGCAGCGATTTGATAGCGTCAATGATTGGCGCCACACACTTAACTCGATAATAAACGTGGTAGAGTGAAATACCCCGTTTTGTAGCACAGTGATGACTAACAAATATGCGACAACAGTCAAACAACAATCAACAGACTTAATTATGTAGATAGCATTTAATAAAAAACATACATAAGTACATAGTTCAAAAATAATATGGAAATTTTTTTCTTAAGAATTCAATGACTCAATTGAGCAGCATTACATTTGGTCGAAAAAAAAAAAAATAAACTGATCTTATCTACAATCTATATGAATAGAAATCTTTGGTACTTTAGTAAATTTCACAATATCATTGTGATAATTTAAAAGTGTATTTCATCATCTAACGAAATCAGAGCTGCGCATTACAATTCGAATTATATGATATTGCTTATGGCGTTTTCTTAGATAAATAACGTATTGGATAACAAGTATTTTCGGAATTTCAAGTCCATTTGTTGTAAACAATGTCAGCAAGTCAATTTTCATAATGTTTCATTTGTTAACAGATATACAATGATATGTGATGTAAACATAGTTAACATTACTTGAAATGTTAACATTAGAATTGGCGTCACATTAACATTTCTACAATATAAACACATTTACCAGGCAGAATCACAAATCAATTAGTTTATTTGATACTTTGAAACTTTATAAGTGAAACTGTTTGAGAACGTTACATAAAATGCTAACATTAGAAGTAATACTTAAACAACTCTAACTCTTTATAGACTATGTTTTAAAGTATTTTATATAGTAAATTCTTAGCTGTAACTTTGTAGATATATAGTCAGCTAACTAGACTTTCCCACAGTGCACCTAACGATTTTTATAGTTCAGGTTGATTGTAATCATGTGATAAAAAGTGATTTACATAGTAGGTGAATTGCATGGTGAGAAAGCTGCTGAAATTATGTAAATTGCATTAGAGCAGAAACCATTCCAGAACCAAGGCGCACAGCACGAGGGCGTTACCCAAAATTGCAATTTGTGCACCGAAGATCAAGTCAGCAGATTGCATTGCTTTTGGTATCCAGACATTTGTTGGAGAATTTCGACGGCATCCAGTTGTAGGGTATAAACGGCTTTGGGAGTTGCCAAATTCTAATAGTTGCTTTGTCTCACAGTCATTGAGGAATTGGTAAATAATCTGAGCCAATACAGTTGCTATAAGAAACACTGCAATTGTTTTGAACATGTCGTTTATGATCCGAAAAACTTTTACTGACTCGCAGTTTGAGTGACCAGTCACATTTATAGCATTGCACCTGACACCGCACTAATTGCGCTCAATTAACATAGCTCAATTTAATTAGAGGCACCTAACCAAATTAAATCCAGAAAGCAAGAGTATTGATAGGATATTTCGATTAGAATATACAAGCAAAACGAGCCACCTTCAAGAACTTTCTGACACACATGTAGCAGCAATTCCGACAGCTGTGACGTCATTGTTCTGGGAACTGCAAACGTATTGACTGCTGTGACACCGAAAATTCTTCTACTAGTTGACATATCGCAGACTTTCGAGTTTTTTAATCATTTTTCATCCATTTTTCAAATTAAATCTTTTTATTTGTGGTAAATTATTTGCATTTATTTAAAAAAAACTTTCCCAAAGAGCATTTGCAGTGCGGTTTAGCAATTACCAATTTGTTCGTATGGTTCTTTGTGCTATTTATTAACTTTTACAGTTTGTTATTAGGTGTTGTAGTTAGTTGCGGCTCTGGTTGGGGGTACTATAACCGAAAAGGTACCCACCACAAGCCATCTTATCAACAAATTATTTCAAAACGTTAATTGAATTGTCAATAGTAGTAGATGGTGAACCGCTTTTTGGTGTCTGGGCATGTTGCCTTTGCCTTTGGCAACAAGCCAAATGATAGCAACAACACGAACAAATTTTGTAGATATACCCATAAATGTACAGACTTCATATGGTGCTATATGGGTAGTAGAGACCTCTATAAATACCAAGAGTATGTATTATATGTATTTTACTCTTATTGCATTTGTCTAGATAAGAACATTTCAAGCTCTTATGGTTGGTTGCCAACCTGATCAGCTTTAAACTTTTCGTCAATTCATTCTCAGTTATGTGTAGTTAGTGTTAAATCATGTATGGTAATATCTAAACAGTTCCGCAAAATCACTGGGAAGTGTTTAGTGTTTTGATCGTTGTTTTATTATATTGTTTTTTTTTTTTTTGTATTTTGATTGGGGGCCTGTTTATAAATGTTGTTGAACGGAAAGTTTTTTTGTTATTCACCTGTTGTCGCGTTTCAGAAACGTGCGCGACGATAATACCAAAAAATATATATATAAATACATATTTGTATGTACACTTTGTGTATATCAAACGTGTTTTGTTTACATTGATAAACGATATAAATTTATAAAGTTTATAATTAAGCAATTTCTGTTTAAAAATTTCCGTAGTACTTGTATCCTGCAAATGTTAAAGTGAGTTATAGTTTCATATATGAGATTTCGAGGCGCCATGTCGACTTATCGACTGACCCACAGAACGAACAACAACATGGCATAGATATATACATATAATACTAGTTACAGTTGGGCAGCAGTCTGTCGTTTCTTATCGTGTTTGTGTGAGATATGATATGATCCCAGTGCTGTCACAATTACTGTTCTGCCGCCTTCACTGGAATTTGAAATTGAAATCAAACAAATACAAAAGAAAAAACAAAGAAACAACGAAACTTTGGAAAAAACTTAAGACCCAGCTGATGTCCAAGTGCTTGATTTATGCGTCGGCATATTCGATTGTAGTATATAGTATTATACTACTATAATATCGTTGGTTTTGTTTTTGGCTTTTATTTTTCGCCTTAACAGCAAAAGCCTTTTGCTGTTGAAAAGTTTTCCGGATCTCTTGCAGCGGTTTCCGCTAGCAAAATTCCTTTTCTTTCTCACCCGCTCTTTTTTCAACTCCCGCTCTCCCTCTCTCTATCTCTTTCGCTCCTTCTACTATCTTCTTGGTCTCAGCCCCTGTGTGCTATTTCCAATATGCCGCTATTGACTCTGCTAATGTCTGCGCAAATAATGCAATTTTTTTCCACTCTCTGTCTCTCTCTCTCACTCTCTATATTTTCTAACTATCTCTCTCTATCATGCTGTCTTGATTGGTTACACTGCACATTCGTCTGTCCATGGTTTGAGGTTGATGGCTTGTCAGTGCTGCTGATAAAACAAATAAAACTCCAGTCACCTATAATTGTTATCATAGTGTGCGAATTTCTTTTGGACGAGTAACACATAAATATCTATATTTATCTAAAAATATATATATTTATTTATGTTGAAATAATTGTATAAATTTGTAAGCCAAAAAATGATTTGAAATATTTCTTTATTTAATTTTAAATTTAACTTTTATACTTTACTTTTAAATAAATTTAGTCACAAAATTTACTAAAATATTTCATTTCTAAAGCATTAAAATATATTTTCTCTCCGTTATACATCATGTAATGATTTATTTGCCATGAACCATAGCTGTATTTCCCCTTTAATTACTCAATTTCCTATACATATTGCTCATTTATACATTTATTTCCATCTAAATTACTCAATTTCTTTTACACAATTTTGTGGCTTTATAAAATATTTTATATATAAGAAATCTGCCTTGATTTTAATCAAAATAATTATCATTTCCATTTTTAGCACTAGCTCACTTGTTGGCTCTCCAATTCTCCTTGCTCTTTCCCCATCCTTTCCTTCGAGAATATGGCCCATCCCAGTGCCTAGCATTATCATATCTGGGAAGCTTATAAATGCCACAATAATTTGCCAATCATGCAGCTTGTATAAATAAAATAAATTCCATTTCTTTTTCTGTGAAAAAATGTAGACAACGACAACGACAATGGCTATTTGCGTGGCGTCTTATCAGGCAGATGTCTATTAATATAGTCATATATGTAGATGGATCTGATAAACAAAAATAATAATAACAATAATATCTCAAGCTTTTATTTAGGCCACAAACGAAACAAAGTGAAAAGGTCACTTGAATTTCGCATGCAAATGGAATTTTTTGTGGAATGTTTGTCTGTCTGTCCGTCTGTCCGTGTGTCTGTCTGGCCGACTGTGATAACAGTTAGCTAAGGTCTGGCCCTGCACAGTGTACACATATATTATGGTAACTATTACGGTAACTGCAACTGTCTCGCCGGACTAACGGCTTTAAGTCTCCCAAGGTGTTAATTACAAACAACAAAAAATTGCGCATGTGTTCCAAAAGACATTTACGATTTGCTCAAGTAAATTTGTGTTCTACGAATATGTATTTGCATTACCCTGTACTTCATATTGTATACAAATATTGTTGGTTTTAGTTTATGTAAATACAGATTTGATTAGTGTTAAGAACTGAGGAATTTCTAAATTGAAATCTTCTCGATTCGCGCGTCTATTTTTTGTAGAGTGTTTAGCGTTGCATGTTTTAGCGATATCAATCAATCTGAGCGGTAAATATAGCGAATAGTAATTATAATTTTCAACAATCATAAATGCTATGCAAACATTAGATTTATCAATTATTGGCAATGCCTTGCTTTTGCTTTTGCTTTTGGCCCTGTCACTTTGGTATTTGCTGTTAACTGCTTTCTGCTGTTTTGTTTGTTGTTATCAGTCACCTCGATTGCCAAAAGCTGCCCAAATACTACTACTACTATTACACTAACTGGTCGCTGATCTTCAGTAGTATGTATAGTAAACAGTTCAGTTACCATTCCCTTGACTCTACTCCCCTCCGCCCCACAAAACGTCTAAAAGACTTTAGGCTTTGCAGGCATATCAGGCGCACACGTTACGAGTGGGTGTCTCTGTACGTGTGTCCGTATGGGTGTGTGTGTGTATGTGTGTCTTGTAATCTTATCATAGCCAACACTGGCTGCTCTTATTGATTAATAAAAAAAAAAATATATATATAAAGAAAAATTAATAGATATGAACACCCAATTGTTTGTATCTAAATAGGAGGTAAGACAAACCCCGGCACACAGCACAGTTGCAACCTGCCATCCATCCGCTCTCCCACTCCCTTTCCCCTTTTCATGCTCTTTTTCAGCAGCTGTCAATTGAAACTGGCGCTAATAAGAGTGACAATTATATTTGTTTTTCACTATTATTATTGTTATTGTTATAATAATATGTAGCTACGATTATGGCGCACTCCTTTACTTTCCAACTTTTCATATCAATATCTGACATGCCGCCAAGTTGTACCCCTTTTCCACAGCCTTTTCCCCATGCCCACCGGTTTTGTGTTGTTGATGTTGATAATGTTGTGGGTGGCATTGAATGACAGCCACATCGAGTCGCCATATCGACATGTGTGCACTGTGCAAAATTATGGACAAAAACATTGGCTAAGAATAAGATAGCAGAGTTGGCTCTAGCACTCGATTTGGCCGAAAGCACGTTTTTTTAAGCAAGTTTTTTGCTGCGCATTTTGATAAGCAGTCATCAATATCAAATGATAATAAAATTAAGGTTACTATACTATAATAAACAAATAGTGGGCTTATCGAAATGTGCTCAGCCACGTGTCCTGTGCTTTTTTTGGCTTTAGGCATAGCATCGGATTTAACCCCCAAGTAGTAACCACTTGTACTCCTATAATATAGCAAATGATGCAATACCTAAAACTCCTTAACTTTCACTTTTGTGAGACACACCCACCTGTCAACACAGAGCAGCCAATACAGCTTATGTCAGCTGCAGCTGACCCACTTATGAGAAACCCGGTCATAACTGTCAAAAGCACAACAGGAAGAAGCTTTTTTGGGCCCTGTTGTCTGTTTTGTCTGCTCTCATTTTACTATCAAAATTTAAACTTCCGCTCAGTGTACTATACAATGCAACTCATCCTGATGTGGAGCGAGTGAGTTGTGTCTGGCAAGCGCCAGGCGGTAACATTTTATGTTAGTTAGATTTGTGTGTCAGAACCGGCTGTGTGTTTATAACGATGATTTCTGTTTTGCCAACAGTTACAACATTTGTATCTTTAGATGTTTTTGGGGCTAGTGTGGGCGTGTAGACCGTTATAAACATTGTGACGAGTGGGCGGCAACAATGCGAGTGCATAATTACTTATTGTTTGATTTCCTGTAACATGCAACACAAATGCCGACGACAAAGACGTTGATGTTGATGTTGACTTGTCTTAAACAAACACTAAATGGTAAATGGTTCTACAATTCTACTTCGCATTTTATATTACCAGCGTTAACATTGCAAAACGCATATTGTGTGCTATCTTGGGGTATACTTCTTCTTCTATCGCAGTGTCATATACCATAAAGTCTGTTAGCATGTGGTAACATCCGCTGAAAGTCTCACACAAAAAAAAAAAATTCTATTGCGAAGTAATTTTTTCCACTTCTTTATGTTTGCATAGCACTTAGAAATATCATTTATTCAAAAAATAAAATATTGAGGCTATGCTTATCGCGGCATGTTGTTATATTTACTATATAAAACACATTTTATTTTAACTTGGCTCAATTAACAATTTTCTTTTCAATTCGATGCTGACATTCCTCGAATCAATTTTAGATCAGCTGACTGTGAGTACATAACTCTTCTGGCAAATTTGCATTTATTATGTAAATCACATAAACAAAAGTAGCATGACTGTCAATTGTGGTATTTACTGTACCAGTTATCAGTTATCAGCTCATCAAAATAGCCGTGACTTAAATAATCGAACCACTTAAATGCAACACACTCACCGCAAAAATATTTCAGGAATTCTCTTGGCAAATATGCAAAATAATTGTGTATAATTTATCATAAATACACTTTCCACAAAGGTATTTAAGCTATCTTGACAAACATATATTTTGTATGTTATTTTTTTAAATCCACTTATGTTGAAATTTAGTTTTAAGTGTACTTAGCTGTTGCTGCTAAAATACGCATAACTAAAAGCTCTAATTAGTTTAGCAAATGTTTAGTATTAATTAATTGTTGTCAAAAGTGTATACAAGTTTCGTTTTATGGGAAATACCTATACTAATTTCCTATTTCACTTGAACAGCAAAATTTCACGAGAATCAAATCAATTAGCACGCTTGTCAAATAATTTGTTTTATTTTGGATTAACAAAACGTAACAATGTTTACGTTTTCAGTGATAAAAAAGTGCGCGCGACTTGCTCAAGAAAAATAATAGAAAAAAAATAAGTATAAATAAAAAATGCAATAACAATAAAAAGAAAGAAAATTAAACCCCCCAAATGAATTTTAAGCACTGCCACACGCCCAGCGAGTGTGCCAACTAACTATAATTATCTCTGGTCTGGTTTATGTAATTGAAACTGTTAATTTCCTGTCAGCGGCATGTCACCAGCGAGATACAGATATAATAACTCTCTATAGTTTGCCGCTAGGTGGCGCCATTTTCACAATTGACCAGCAAATAATTTATGTATGTATATTTGACCATTTCTATTTTAAAATATTCAGTCAATTCAGTTCTATTTTGGTCTATGTGGCATTAAAAACCCATTTGTTTAGCCTTAGCATATTTCTGTACGAGTCAAAAGCCACAATTCACCAACTGTCAGCATGAATATTCATGTATGTAAGTACATATCAACTACAGTGGCTCTATGGCAAAGCACAGTCCTCAATTATTATCTGTATGCGTGTGTGATGTGGCTTAGGTCAGTTAGTTGGCTCAGTTTTGGGTAATCTAACATGTCCCACTGGGTTTACAGTGACACCAGCACCAAAGCCTGACGAAGATTTATGTGTAAATTGCTGGGAATTACTTTTATTTCTCAATTGTTTGCCTAAAAACTAATTTAAACTATTAGAAAATTTGTGTTAGTTATAAAGATATATAGTTTATAGGTATATAATTTATATTTTTTCGAAAAACTTTAAATTTCCCTTATTATCCCGTTGTTGGTTTTGTTTTCTTCAAAATTTGGAACCCTCATAATTCACCCAAAACTCAACCGATTTTCGTGCGGGTTATCAATTTGTTTATTGCTTTACACTCCAATTAAAATTGCATTCAAATTTAGTTAATTTCCAAAATTTATTTTTTTCGAAAAAATTGAAAATTTTGCATACCTACCCCTTGACATTTTTTCAAAAACTGAAAATAAATTTTTTTTTTCAAAAACTAAGAAAAATTGTTCCAACTTATTAGTTTTTTTGTGCTGACTATGAATATATATACTTTATAGGTTCGCAAATGAGTTTTAAGCTAGTTATGGGCTGTTAAAGTCCGGTTGTCAGCCCTCTTTCCCTTCATTACTTCCCCCTGATGCCAAGCTGTCAGTGAACCCCCACTGCAGTGCATTGCATAAAAGTGCCGCCCATATTTTTTTGGAGTATTTTCCAACTGATTTACTGTGAACTGTTTGTGCAGACGCCTCTCATACTCAGAGTCTGTTATAGTCACAAGTATTTACACGACATGTTAACTCAATTAAAATTCCATTGGCGATAAATGAAGTGGCTGCTTGTAGGTACATTCCCAACAATACACATTGTGCGGCTTGTAAAAGCACTCAAAGATACTTTCCACACACACAGAGACACACACAATTTGCAGTGCCAAAATTGTTATCAATAGTTGGTTTGAACCACACACAATGCCAACGACCTTGTCTGTGCAGCAAGCAGGCCAAAGCAATTCTTGGCAAAACACTTGCTTACTTTGCTTTGGTCAAATATTTTAGCCATGATTCATTATCTTTTTCGACCATCGTCCACGCACTCGCACGTATTTATATATATCTCAAATCTGTATGCTACTCTACTGCGAAAGACCCTCGAATCGAAATTGTGTATATTGATAAAATACCTTGTATTTATTTTATTATCATTTTGCTAATGCGATATCATTTCATGGCAATTTCTGCGCAATTCCAATACGTGGAATTGTACCAAAAGGTTTATAGAAATTGGTAGAACACATAATACAAAATATGGACTTTGACTCCTCAGTTGGCTGGTCACTTTGATACGGCAGGAATTTGAAGAGGCTTACGAAAACACAATTAATAAGAACTCTCATACAATTTCTATGAAATAACTAAGCACAAGTATTTAGTAATCGTTTAGCAAAGCATTTTGTTAGAGTTATTTTCTTAACTAAGAAATTAAATGAATCACAAAAATAATTTGTATACAAATAAAGCAAATAATTAAAAAGCGGAAAGCTTTGCCAGTTACAGAGGCGCCCTTATAAACAGGATTAAGCGATAATGAAACTGCACTTTTTCAAAATGCCGTCAAAAGCTGCGCTTAAGACTCATTAAAAATCCATTAAATTCGATAATAAAGCAACGCAAAAGATCAAGGCAACAGTCGAGAAAGAGAGAGAGCGAGAGAGAGGGAGGAAGGTAAGAAAAATACAAAATGAAACAACAATTTCGTTAATAAGCTTTACACCAAACTGAATCGCCTGAGAAATGGAGCACTTGGCGACAGTTTGGTGAAGAGGTTGCAGCTCCCCTCCACTCCCACCACTCCCCTCCACTCTCCACTCTAAAAAGCAGTCGAACAAAAGCCGAAAATAAATAAAAAATGAAATAACTCAGACAAGTCGAGTGCCGGCCACTTAAAAGTCGCCTCATTTTTGCCTTTTTTTCGGCCGAGTCTGTCTGTGGTGAGTGCATTTCGATGTTGCATATGCAAATAAATCATTCGATTTGGAGCCGAAACGAATCGTATTGAATTGTATTCACATATGTGATATGCCAAATGTTGCATGCAACTTTGTTGCCCAGTGAAAAAAACTGTAGTGAATACTGCAAGTGCATGTGCATATGTAATTGCTTTTTAATCATATACTAATTATTAATTATAATTGCATTGTAATTAAGTCGGTTTTGCTCATTGAGTTGTCACCAATTGAGTTATATTGCATAATATTATGAAGTATTTATTCAAAAATGTATTCATAACTTTATGCAGAATAATTAAATGACTATTTTATAATACAAATTATTTAATGCTATACTCATAATACAGTTGTATTTATGTAAATTCTTTATAATAGCAATTTGTTATGCTAAATTTTATTCGAATTTTTTTAGAAATGATTCAATTCAACACTCGTCAGCTACACTCATAGTTTTTGTGAACATTTCCTACTCATTGTTTTTTCTAAGCAAATCATAATTCAGTTACTCAAGCAAATAATTATAAATATATTTTTTTTATTAATTTTTACAGACTTTAGTTTATCGCTTATGCATTTGTCATAAGCATAATGTAAGCCTGTTTTTTTTTTAGTGCAGATACAGATACAGATACTGAATCGATTTGTATCTTTGCACCTGCGCTGATACTTTGTTATTTACCTTTTTATTCATAAATGCTTTGCCAGGCTGTGAGCAACTGAAGCATTTACTGCTTGTTCAAACAATATGAATACACGTCTGAGTGTGAGGTGAGTCGAGTGTATATGAGTGTTTGTCAAAGCAAAGCTTAAACGGCTTGTACCTGGGGCCGGTCATAAAACGTATTTACCAGATACAGATACTAACACTCATAGCCGTACTCGCACTCATACCCGTACTCGCACTCGCACTCATACTCATACTGACTACTACTACTCAATTGCAATTGCCCGTTGTACGGGTGAATGACACTGTGAGTGTTTAATGGGGAGAACGAATACATAGGTGCGGTTGGGTTGCTGACAGCGAGGACGTACTGTACTGTAACTCAAATAAGCCACACACTGTGTCAAACATTTATCAGTTCGCCAGGGCATCGATAAGAGTCAGTCGGCAGTTAGCCCCACATACAAGCATTGCATACATTGTATTGCCCCAAAGAGGGGCATGCTGCCGTTGCAATGAAGTTATCAAACAGATCGTAGCAAAACGTGTGCTTTAAACTTGCATACAAAACGTTTTTAGTTTCACAAAAAAAAACTATAAAAATGCATAAAATTCACTTTCCATTTATGTGCAACATTATGAGAGAGTCACCTGCCGCGTTTTTTATATGCCACAGAATGTGTCCCCCAAGTATGTAGCTATAGGTAGTTCTAAAGGTAGTTCTTCTAGGCAAAAGTTGCTGAATTTATGTTGTGCCATTAAGAAATGTCTATAAAAATGTGAGCTTAATTAAAATACTTCGTGGCATGCGGTATTCTTGCCACAGTTGCTGCTGCTGTTATCGCGGGCGGTCGAACGGTCAGTGAGCTTTTCAATTTGGCTCAAATGCCGTCGCCGCCGCCGCCACCGCTAACAACAACAACAACAGCATGCAAATTACCTGCATAAAACCCATATTTATGGCCTAGGCAAAAAAGTAGTATAATATAAGCTAGGCATCGCCCATCGGCATCCTTTTTCCAGCCTTTAACTTAATGAGATTTTCCCCCCAAAACGCAACAATCATAATTTTCACGCGCAACGAAGCGCACCAAATTGCCCCAATGCCATTGGGGCGTGCCTCATGCCACAGTTTGCTCCAAAACAGCATTCCCTACCACTTCTACCTAATTTTTTGCTTTTATTTTGGAACTGCCGCCAAGTCACACCCATCAGTGAGCATAACTAGCACCCAGTTGTTGCAAGTTGCAGCTTGCAAGTGGCATGCTGTTAGTTGCACCAATTTAGCAAGTGGCTGCGGCAATTCTATGCTAGTTTAAGTCAATACTTGAATTTAACTTAATTGCTGTACTTTAAGCGATCTAATCAAAGCTTCAATTACTACAAATCAGTTAGCTTTAGTCGAGTTGAATCGCCTGCTAGAGACCCTTGAATTAGAGCAAAATTTTGAAATTGATTAAAGCTTTTGAAGCTTTGCTTTAGCTATTTTAGCAAAATTATACTTAAAAGTAAGCTAGTAATTCCAATAACAAAGCTTTTAATGAACTTCCAAATGCAATTTAAGCTCTGAGCTTAAAGCTTTTTATGTAAACCTTTCCCTTACATGACAGAAAAGGTTGCTAGCTCAAGATTCTATATGAGCCAAGCTTAAAATTAACTTAAGATCATCGTTTTACTAAGTCAAAAAATATTTAAAAGTTGCTTATACTCAATACAACTTAAGCGCTTCGTTAAAATCAATAGAAATCTCTTTTCTAGACTACATGGTCAAGGCAATGCCACCTTTAAGTCCCATCTGAAAGCTTCTTAACCTAGTAGATACCCTACAATCACCTTGACTTGCCAGCTATATCGATGGTCAGTTAAACAATCAAACTAATCAGCAAAGCTTCGTAATGTCACTGATGGAATTCAAATTGAAAATCTTAAACTCTTTTAAAATCTTCATTTCAAACTGTCACTGACAACTTAATCGCTCACTCTCACTTTTCACATCAAAATCAAAATCAAAATCAAAATAGAACTAAATGACAGCTCTGAGACCCCGACAATTTATGATTGTTTCAACAGCTTCTTGGACGTTCTTTAAAAAAGGAAATACGTTGATAACCTTCTCCAAAACGTGACGTATTGTGTGATATGGTTAAAAAAAAAAGGCAACAGCTGGCCAACCAATTTGTGATAATTAAAATTTATATTTGGCTATAAATATTTAACAAATTTGTGATATGAGCAAAACAGACTTTTGAAGGCAACTAAACAAATTGAGAAGGTATTAAATAATGTCTGCAGTTTATAAAGCTATTAAATTTCAGTCTTAAAGTGTTTACTGAGCTTAAAATAAATCTACTTTAATTAAGTTGAAATTCAAGTGCTAGAAATGTATGCTAATTACAGTAGCAAAGTTTTTGAAGCATACTTTTAGGACAATTAGAAATCATTGAAAATTTAGCTAAACTATGCTTCAGTTTAGCTATTTAAATAGATTTTTTTATACAAAGACAAGCTAACTGAAAGTTATCAACTAAAATACACAATATTCAATAGCTTTTTTCCCCGTAACCCCGCCAAAAATAAAAGCCAACGCTAAACGGACAGCTGCATCGGTCAATTTCAAGTGATTTTGTTTTTGCCGAAACGATTATAATGATTATAATGATCAATTTTGTTGGGCGCTTTGCTTCAAGGGGTTTTCGGTGCATAAGGAAATGTGAAAATATTAATAATACGCCATGTTGTGCTGCCACGTTGTTATGCAATATCATTTTCCTTTTTGCTTTTATACCCGTCCCCGTGCTTGCAATTCACTCAGTTGTAAGTAATGTGCGGCAATAAAAAATCTATATTCGATACCTTGTATATCGCTTGTTAAATTATTAAGTTTTCGCCACATTTAACAGCAACGATGAATATTTGGCACAGCCACAGTGGAAGAAAGAGAGAGAGAGAGAAGAGAGTGTGAAAGGGAGATAGATATAGGCATAACTCAGACATCTGCATATCAATTTCAACCCCAGGACAAAAGTCTTGAGTCCCTTTTTCGCATAAGACAAGCATAATTCGCTTCCGTTTTGTGTGTCGTTTGAGTCGTATTTCTCATATTTTTTTTTTGGCAGCAGGCGGTAAGGGCTGCCAGGGTTGCCAGCCTTTTGACAGCTTCCTCTGCTGCTGCGGTCGTCCGCATGTCCTGTTGCCCATTTTCTGTGTCAAAAGTCGCAAGTCGCGACAAGTCGCGTCTTTCCGCTTCCGGCTGCGACAAATACGAGAGACGAAGAGGTAGACGTACATGAAATCCTAACGGAGAGACCCCATAAATCCCAGTTGCCCGCTGTTTGTCTTGGATCATGTCGCGTCCTCAACGTCGCCACTTGTACTATACTCTATATATATCTACATATATATTATTTGCTTTTCTTTTTTTGTTGATTTTTTATTGCATTTCTTGGCAGTTCAATGAACGCATTTGTCGGCGCCATTTGCACGCGGGCGGCGTCTTCTCTTCTCTCCTTCTCCTACTCCTTTGCTTTCCTTTCCACTCACTCTTTCTTCTCAAATATCAAATATTTTTAACTACGTGCATATAGAAAACACACACACACACACATACACACACACACTCTTGCACGCAAGCATTTTGGCGCACATTTCCGCTGGAAAATGGCATCTAAAAATGCCAAAAAAAAAAAAACAAAACTTCCCCAGCGTAAAGAAAAAGCTTTGGGGTAGCCTGCAACGTTAGTGGCATGAGAAACATGCCACAGCACAACATGCAACTTGGGGGTGTAGTATATATCCAAATGGACATTAGCATTTTGGGCGCACAGGTTGGGGAGAGTTATGGCCAAAGGCATTACAAGTAGCCACAGCTAAAAAACACGGGCTAAAACATCAAAAAATACAGTGGTATTGAGAGGATAAATTATGGATAAATTCTTAAAAAATATAAATAAAATCTAAAATGATGTACTACATTTAACAAGCTATAACAAAATATTTAAACAATTTTTTTTTTAAATTTATATCAAGTCAACAAATCTTTCAAAGTCAAAAGAAAAACTTTACACGAAGTATAAAAGTAAAGAAATTTTTAAGACAAATATTCTGATAAAAAATTTCTTTTAAAAATAAAGAAATTAAAACTTTCTGTAAAAAGATCCAATAAGTAATAATTAAAACAAACAAGAGTACATAGATTTATATTTAGCTGCTGAAAAATATGAAAATAAATTTGGAAAATAAATAAAAAATTAGTTTTCTATCGAAAAAAATATGAGTATTCCTTACTTAACCCATGAATTTTTCTAATAACTGCTTAACCCTCATAACTTTATTGAAACTTATTTATTTTTTATAATTCTAGAATCATTTACCATGCCTTACCTTTATTATCATATATTTTTACTACCATTTTGTGCACTTTTAGCTCACTGTATCGTTTAGCTAGAGTTGCGCCCCCTCTTCAATAATTTGGGAAGCATTATGTAATTACTTAAATAAGCAAATCAAAGCCCTTGGCATGCTTGGGTTTCCGTTCCTATTGATTACTTTGTTACATTTGCATTTGCATTTTGCATGGCTCTACAAAAATGTTGATTAACAAATGTAAGTCTGTCTCCCCTCTAACCCCTACCAGTACCCCTACCCCTACCACTACCCCCACTACTCACTGTAATTAACAAAATCGACGTGAAACAAGCGTTTAGATTTGCTGTAATCACTTTTATTACTTGTTAAACATGAATTTGCCGGCGGACACACGCCGAAATGCACACACATGAGTGTAATATGTAGATACATTTGTTGTGCATATAGAGATACTGAGATACACTTGGCTACACCAAAAAAAAAAAGATACGAGACTTTGGCTCGAGGGGTATTTTGTTGACATTGCGGTTTTTTGTGTTGACGCTGCTTTGCGGCCAGACAAAAAAAACACAAAACACAGAAAACCCAACAACATTGTACAAGCAATTTGCTTACATTTTTGTGGCTTGGCCAAATTTGAATAGAAGTGGCCCAAAAGAAGTGAACACGTGCCCAGGAAACCGCAGGATCCTGTACAGAATATATATCATATTCTATATTTTTTTTGATTGAAATCTTATCGATCATAAATCAGCAAGTCTTCAAGTGCTTTATGCAGACATTGCAGAACATTTGAAATCAATTAATGCTCATTAGTTTCGGCCACCAAACCGTAGCGTTGTGTACCACCCACCTCTGCTCCGTTTCGTGCCCCCCTTGCAGGCCCCAAAAATAGCCAAACTCAAGTGGGCCCCATAAGCCGGCCCCTAATTCTTTTTTTTGCTGGGCAAAAAAAAACGATAAGTGAGCTGTCCGGCGCTCTGGTAATATACGATGCGATATCAAAGTTCAATGCAAGTCGTTCTCATTCTCATACTACTACCATAATGTATACTATATAATGTTCTGGCCTCTCTGGATGCCACATCAAACGTGGCCGATAGCTGTATGTGTTTATGTGTGTGTATTGTCAAGTGCAAATGTGGTCAAATGAAAATTTCGCTCTGGTACTCCATATATATTGTAGGTTCTTTATATATGTTTTGAAGAGATTTATTTACGATTTGTTTTGATTTGTTTGCCACAATCTTTACGATTTCAATTAGACCGCATTTCTGGCCATAAATCTCTAGAAACATTTTTGCACGTCACGAAATCAGTTAACAGCGCCCACGATTATAAATTAGCATTTGGCCATTTCATATTGATAACACGCTGAGCATATGACAATTTTGAGTAAGTCAGGTATTTAAGCTAGACTAAAGGATATGAAATAAGTGCTAATTTTTAACTGTAGTCGGTTATAGTGTAGTGTATTGTTATATACAGACTACATATGTTTATGATAGCATTTCCGGAATGTCTTGCTATTTTATGGCAGCTAATTGCAGAATTGCGCTATAAAAATGTACAACATATAAATATTGGCGGATTAAGGCGATTATCGGCGGAATTAAATAAGTTTTCAAGAACTAGTTTCGTAATTTCGAAACAATCAAGACTGGTATTTATTCTGAAAAAATTAATAAAATTATAAGCAAATATTTTAAAAACGTATTCCATTTTAAAACTTGATATTTACAATAAACTACAATTTTCGAAAGATTTTTACTATGGAATCTATGGCAGTATAACTACATAATCTATCTAAAATATCTCAGGAATTTGCTTGTAAAGCGAATTTTAAGAGTTTCCTAAATTTTCTGTGACTCTGGCTCTGATAATCTTTAAGATCTGGTCACACTGCTAACTGCTGACTGTTTTAGATCTAAAAAGAGAACTGCCAACTTGTCAACTTGCAAATAAGCTTCCAGAATATGTTTGGAATGCGTTTGCGAAATTGATAGACCATCAATTAATCAATTTCACAATGATGACATGCATTTTCTGGTTATGCGCAATTATCAAAATTATCAAAACGAGGAGTCCAAAGAACAAATTATGCGCCACACGCCACACAATGAGTAGCAGCAACAACAACAACAACAGTTTTAATGAGGGTGGTAATCAGTCATTGATATTTTTTGACGCCCATGGGGTTAAGTCGGGGATTCAGTTCCGGAGATTAGCGTGCATACTTCCAGATCTAAGCGATAACTCACTCAGTCAGCTGTTGGCTACAAAGTTCAAGTGGTCAAAAAAAATGCCAAAAATGGTGCTGCCAACTGTGCTCAAAGCGTTTATGTTGCCAAAAATGTACAAATTAAATTGTTAAGTTTATTTAACGACGCGTCGTTCGATAGCGTCAAGTCAAAAGGCCAATTGCTAAAAAGCCGACGGCAATAATGTGGGCTTGGCAGACAGCTGTCTCTGTTGTTGTTGTTGTTGTCGCTGTTAGTTGCAGTGGTTAACGGCAATTAGTTAGACAATAAGCTGCGTTTTTAATGTGTGTGCTCTTTTGTTGTTGCTGGCGCTTGGCAATTACTAAAACTTATTTACTCTAGGCAAAAGTAGCTAACGACCACCCACGTAGCCAATTAGTTTACTTACCAGACATGCGTTTTTGATTTGTTCAGCAATTAATCACGTTTTTTATACACATTTGCACAATTCACAACAATTTTCACTAATTTTATTCACATCTGCACAACTCACATTAATTTTTCACTCACATTTGCACAATTCACAACAATTTTCAACGCACTTGCAAAGATCACTGAAAAAATGAGTTAAGTTGGCTGCAGCTACTAAGCGCCAGTCGGTTATTAGAGTTATGTTGGCTGCAGCTGTTAAGCGCCAATCGATAATGAGAGTTGCATTCGAATCCTGGAGGCGCGCACATTGGAAAGTGGAGCTTTTACGTTTCTCACTCCATTCCAGGACTCGAATGCAACTCTTGTTATCGCGCTTATCGATGGCTTAGTAGCTGCAGCCAACTTAATAAATTTTTTCAGTGATCTTTGCAAGTGCGCTGAAAATTGTTGTGAATTGTGCAAATGTAAGTGAAAAATTAATGTGAGTTGTGCAGATGTGAATAAAAGAAGTGTTTAATTGCTGAACAAAGCAGAACGCATGTCTGGTGAGTAAACTTATTGGCTACGTGGGTGGTTATTCGGAGCTGCAAATGCGATAATAAGACTGTGCTTATGTTCAATTAAGTGCTCGTGTTTCAAAGCGCAGCCTGTGAGTAGCCAACGCACTAACAGCAAGCGTTGCCAACTTAAAGTACGTTTTGTTTGATTTGGCAACTACCAGCAAGAGATGAAAGCACATGCTGGAAAACGGAGTGAATGCACAAGCAGTATGCATAAGCAAATTATTGTTTTATTTGGCAACTCAAGTGAGTGATTTTCCAATAAGCATGCGTCGGCAGCTCTAGCAAACAGTGCGGACTGGAAGCACATGCTGGAAAGCTGCGTTAGTTTTCAATAAGCACGCATTGCCAACTGAAACTAAAATAAATTCTTATATAATTTGGCAACTCTAGCCGAAAGTACTTGGGCTTCCCGTCCAGAAGCACTTTGTGCAAGTTTTGCGTGAAACTCTTGTGCACGGGGCACACTCGACACTGTGTTTGCCTAGTCATTGCACTTTCTAGAGTACAAAATGCCGCAGAAGTCGTTTACTGGGTTAAATAGCACTTACATATATACTATATAAATATAAATATACGGAATTTTTGAGAGCTAGAAAATACTTGAAAGGGCTTGAAGACTAGACAAGATTTCGATTTCAAGTAGCTGGACTGAACTTTGGAATAAGACTACTAAAAAAATTAGTCAATATTAGCGATAAGCAGAAATCATGTGTCTAGTATTATATACTATATATAATAGGTTTCTTCTGACTTGTCACGAGGTTGGTACTGTTAACCCCCAGCACAGTGCAAGATCTCGAGTACTTGAGAATGGAGGTGGAGGTGGGCGTGTGTGTGTTGTGGTCACGTCAGTCGATTCTATATCTTTTGTCACATAACATCTGAATGATTAATTTGTTGTGGGATCACTTGAGCTTACCACATTCCTAAAGGGATAGATAGATGATATTTTTTATGTGTTTGTTTGTTTTTTATTTCACCAATGAAAAACACTCGACTGTCACTTGGCAACTTGTCGAAATCTGAAGAAGTCGAAAGCGATTCCATATTTTCATACTACTATTATTTTTTGTATGTATTTTGCAAACAATCTAATCACAACTGAACGTAAAAATTCTTGTGACGTCGCTGCTGCCTTGATAAGTGGCAAGGGAAAGGGTATAGGAGTGTGGAGAGGGGATAGAGGGGGGCGTGACTTGTCATAACTTTGGAAGTTACGCACCTGGTAACAGTTTTTTAATGAGTTTGCAAATAATTATTAAACGATAATATCATGAGACGCCTGTAGATAGGCAATGTAAGGTATTCCTAGGCCAAGGTATGACTCACCAGATTTGATGGATTATCGTTATCGGCTGGCTAGTAGGTGACCCCCCACAATTATCCAATTGGAACTGGGACATGCGCCAATTTGACAATGATATATAGTATGTGAAGCGTACGAAATCATAGCATAAATTGGGAAATTAATTAAACGACTATCTTGATTCAAAAATTGACTCATGCGAATATATTTGGCGCCACTGTACTACTTCTTATTACTCAATACAATATACTTATAACATTTGTGGCTGCAACACAATAGACTAAGGCCACGTTCAAAGATTGATCGATTGACTTACTGATTATTGCATAAGTTGGTCAGTTATCGATAAACGATTTGAGTAATTACAATAGCTGTGGTCAGTGCGAAGCAAAGATCGATTGTGCTAAAACTCATCAATTAATATATCTAAAACTTAAACCTAGAGTTATATGTGTTTGAAAAAGATAGTACGGACCATACTAAAAGTTATCGATAACTTGTAATGGGTAGATTAATAGAGATATAGTACATTAAAGGACAAATAATTGTGTCTATGGTATCTTTGGCTAATTATCGAAGTTATCGATAATAATATCGATATCAGTATATAGAAATAAATTGTGTTTTTCATTCGAAAACAACCAAATTGAATTTCCCCAGTCAGAGAAACAATTGAAAAGTACGCACATACAAGTTAATCCCATGTTATACAGTGCCTGCAATCAGTCAATAATTTACAGCGACTTTAACGCGCTTACAAGAGACTCTTTGCTTAATTGCTGCTGAAAATGGGTAATCCAATACCAGAGTGCGTCACCAATCAACCGAGTGGCAAGCAGCACTGAACTGTAGCAAGTAGCTGCTGTCATCAGGCGTCAAGCATCAGTCGCGCTGACAATAGACCATTATTGAGGATTACAAGGCCGTGGCGAATCAGGCACAGGGAACGGTAAGGGGCAGAAGGAGGAGGAGGACACGAACGAAAGAAGCATAAATCGCCATTGTGCGATGAACAATGAAGATGGACGCATGTCCATGTCGTTGAATTTAGTATCGATTGACAGTTGGCTGGCCACTCCCCTGGCTCTAGCTCTTTGCCTTCCCACGCCCCCTCCATTTCTATGCCACTGTCAATCAGTGTTCAATCAAAAATGCTTGCAGTTCTCTTTTGCTTTTTGGCAACTTCCGTTGAGGGAGCCACCCACACACACTCACACATATGTAACAGGGACACAAAGTGGTTTTGGGCATTATCCAGACACAAAAAGCGGAAGTTCCTGCATGCGGGTCCTCGTTTAGTCCTTACAGTCCTTTCTCAGTGTCTCCTTTGTGTGTGTGTGTCCGTGTGACCCTAATCGCTTTAAACTGTGCCACACTTAGGGGTTGCTCCCATTTTTATTGCCTGGGCGTTTCGGAGCAGTTTTATGGACACCCGGAACTACTTACTGTTGCAATTTTCATTATTGAGCTCATTAATGACCGAAGCGCGTGTTTATTAGACACACATTTCCAACTGTTGCCTAGCACCCAAATTGCTGGCAATTCAAAAATTCATTTCTTAGCGCTAAGCGCTGTTAAGCTAACAGTCCCAACAAAGCCGTAACAGCAGCGTTTGCAGCAACAGCAGCAGACTTAACAGCGCATACAACAGGTTCGATGAGACAGCGGCTGCTGTTAACATTAGCAGTAGACCAAGGCTGTTGCTGTTAAACGCCATTATCGCATGCTAGAAAAGTCGCTTGTATGCCAGTTACAGTACTAAGTGCTGCAAAATCGTGCAACTTTAGCATATAGCTATTTGTGGCACATAACTGCAGTTTTTAAAGAAATTCGAAATTCAAATAAATGCTAAATAAAACAAAGCATACAAAAAGCAAATATCTTTTAAGTTATATATGCTTTTAATAATAATTTATTTAACAAACAGCTGTTTTAAGCTAACAAGCATTTTAAAAACTCAAAAAATTATCAACATATTATGCTTAAATTATGCTACAAACGATTTAGCTACAGACTATGCAACTATATATGTTTATGCTGTCGGGGTAACTGCTGGTTCGACATGCAACATGTTTGTTGTGCAGCTCTGCTGCTGCTGTTGTTGCTGCTGCTGCTGCTGCTGCCAGTGTTGCCCGTATCCGTATCCAACAGAAACAACAACAACAACAACAGCAAAGAGCAACAGCAACAAAAAAATGTCGCACGTTTCGTTTCGGTTAGTCTCGATAATTCAATCGCCCTGCAAAGACGTTCAACTCTGCGGATACAATTTCTGTTTCAATTTGTAAAGAAAAAAAACAAAATAATTGTTTATATTTATAAAATTTCCGCTTGTTTTAAAATGTCACACAAATAAATGCAGCTAACAAATTATGTGAAAACAAAATAATAATAATGAGAAACAGGCCACAGTGAGTGCAATAAGTACGTGACGTGCTGTTGTTGTTTTCAATTTTGTTATTTTTTGCACAAACGGCTAACGGTTAACGGAAACGGAAGTGCCGACGCCATACGTTCAATGTCTGTGCCACAAATGTTCTATGTGCCGCTGTGCATCTATGTGTGTGTGTGTGAACTGTCCCGCCAACAACAACAACAACAACAAGAGCAACAGCAGCAGCAGCAACTATAATAATCATTGAAATTATTCATCAATTCATCAAACAACGAAATTGTTTTTGGTTGTAGTGTGCTCTATTTTATTGGTTTATATGTGACACGCCCACCACCCCCCACCACCCGCAAACGCCCCTTGCAAGTTCAATGCCATAAGCTGATAATTTTGGCAACACACAAAACGGCAGCTGCAAGTTTAGTTTACTGCACGGATTTGGCAGTAAATGGGTTAAAATTATGTACATTAATCGCCGAATGAATGTCGAATCAGTTAAAAAGACTGCTCTTTTTTATTGTAAGTATAATATAGCATATAATACGATAAACGATAGATGATTGACAAAAATCGATAGACAAAAGTTAAGTTTTTTAACATATTTAAGAATATAGCAAATTTAAATAAGCGTGTAAATAAACAAAGTAAAACATATTGAGCCTCATAGTAAAATATGTAAGTTAAATTAACTATGAGTTAATTATGAGTCTATAGAAATATTACCACTTAAAATTTTTAATAAGCTCTTTAGTGATATTGTAAAAGGCACTACAAAAGTTATATGTTAAGAATTTGCGCGAAATTTCGCATTAGACACAGTTCAAATGCTGAGTACCAGCAAGAAACAGCAGTAAAATGTTGTGATTGAACTGTGGATACCCTGTATATGAGTAACTTGTAAAATTGGCTAAAGTTTTCCAAAATACAAAAAGTTTTTAATACTAAAAAACATATAGAAATGCGAAATTCTCAACAAAACATCGAATTTTTAATACTAAACACATAGTACTGCGGGACCAATCTTTATATGTATGAAAGCTACACGATATAGTTTATTGATTCTAACCAAATTTGGTCAAGATATAGAAAATAAAATGAAAAACAATATGTGTAAGTTTCTTTAGAATAACTTGTGTGCTTACAAAGTTATGCAATTTTTAAAGACACGATCTTAGCTGCTTAATTTGCTACACAAAATTTTGTCTTCACTTTTGTGCAGGGTATATTTAAAAAAAAAGTATATTTACTACTTACTAACCACAACGCACAGATATAACCCACCACCCACACTCAAGTTGGTCGCATACCTTATCTTCATTCATAATTTCATCAACCCAAAAAGTAGAAGAGAAAAAAAGCGGAAAAAAATTATAACCCAGTCAAAAGTGTTGTGCGGGGGCCTTCTAGTGTTATTCTTGTTGTTGTTGTTATTGTTGTTGTTGTATATGTCTTGAGTACGTTTTATTTATTAGAACTCTGTCGATAATTACAAAATAATGCGTTTTTACCAAACGTACGTGTATCTTGCAGTAAAGTTGAAGTAGCGTTAACAACAACGCTTGGGAAAACTATGAGTATGAGAAAACGAGGTTATGTGGAGCATAAATTTTCAGATAGCTAGAAAAGGGGCTGGAGTGGTGTAGAGTACTCTACACATGGTAACGACAGGCCTCACAAACTGTATGTGAATGTGTGATAAGATTTCATTGGTGTTCTCAGTTTCTGTTTCAGTTTCAGTTTCGATTTTAGCTACAATTACAATTACAATTACAGTAACTGTTAACAATATTCCAATTTCCTCCTTTCAATGCTCAAAAGTTTCAAATAATTCAGTTAATTTGTGGCAGCTACTTGTAACTGAGGCTGTGCCAGCTGCTTAGTTTCCAATCTCAAGGGGCCTTGACTTGAACTGAAGTGCCTCAAACGAGTGCTGCGGGGTTTTTTTTGGGTGGTCTAACCAATTCTGAAGGGTTTTTTCTATGTGCGTGTAAGTGAGTGGCGCTAAACAATTTACTGCTCTTAAGGGTTTGATATAGGGGTAAAATATTGTGTAGCTAGCGGCTTTAGAACAAAAACTTAAGTGGAGTTTAGACATTATTTTAGAAAATTTAATTTTAATTATTTAAATTATAAGCTTAAAATATTACCAATAAATAAAACTTTAAGTAAAGTAAAACTGAGAACAAACTAGTAGAAATGCCTAAAAATAAAATTTTTCTTACTAGAAATCAATGTTTTAGAGATCGAAAATATCGACAAATTCCAATGAAACTTGGTTAGCAGATAGAAAATGTTGCCAAACACATAATATTAAAGTTTGGTTTAACAATCTCAAATACTACTTGAGTATTGTTATTTTTAAAAATTATTATACCGAAATAAATAACTGAATGAGACGAAATATTAGCTTAACTCAGTATTTACTTAAGCTTATCATAACAAAAATTGATTTAAAATTCAGAATTCCATGAAGTATTTTTAAAAATTTTTTTAAAAATTCGCCCATAAATAAATTTAGTGAAACTTAATGTCTGAAACTTTTAAGAAAAAAGAAAACTGCAATAAAAATATGTGAATTCACAAAATATAGTAGTTTATTGGTTTCGACATCGACATCATAAAAATGTGATCGTCAAACTCGACAAGCTAACAATTTATTTGCGTAATTTGTAACGGGGTTTAGTGTAGTGGGCCATACGCCATAGATAGATAGATTGGTAATGACAGGTGCTGGCTTAACGGCTTATAGCTCGATCCAGTTGCAATCTGATTTACAACCTGACCTGGCACAATAATCACAATAATAATAATAATAATAAAAAGCAGAAAACCGACCGAAATAGCGAATGAGTTGAAACAATAAATTCATTAAATCAAAGACGCGCGATTATGAATGAATTTAATAAAATATCATAGAGAGAGAGAGACAGAGACAGAGACAACTAATCAAACATGATAAATTACAGTGAAAAGGCAACTACCGAACTACACACAGGGGCGTACTGAGGGTGGTGCTTCAAAAGGGGGGGCGCGTAATAGAAAAAGGCGTGTGACATGGTGTAAACATTGCTATGCAATTTAGGTTCTTTTTCTTGTTGTTGTTGTTGTGCGTTGTATCTGTTAGATACAATATTGATTGGCCTGTTTATAGATACGCATAAGATAGTGCGATAAGTGCGCCAAAAGATAAAAACAAAAAAATAATAATAATAACTAACTATCTCTCTCTCTCTTTCAGGTGGTGATTTCAGGTGCATTATGTACAGTAGAAGATTACGTAATAATGTCACAGTGTGCACACAACAAAGCCATACACCTAGCTGCGGAAGGAACAGTCTCAGTGACAGACATTTCACAGATACGTAAGTATTAAACATATGCATACATACCCTAAAGCCTCATCTCTTGTACTAATTTACAAGCTGCAACTTCCTTGAAACCTCAAGTGTCTCTGTCTGTTGTTTATTAACACGTCTTGCAGGAAATGCAATTGAACATTCCAAAAATATATGCATCTCATTACCATGACAATGACAATTGCTGTTAGCCCCAATTCCATTTTAAAACTCACTTAACTTGGCCAAAAAAAAAAAAAAAAACACGTCACTTCATAACCACTGCAACTGTTCAATATTTGTCACTAGCATTAACAATGTTGCCAACGTGTACGCTTGTCGCTCATTTGCATAGATCTAGCTCCCAGTCCCCAAGCAGTGTACCACTGTGACAGACAGAACCCAGACATAGCATGAGTTATGCATGGCTATAAGCCAAGTTATTAAGTAGACCACAGTTGCTGTCAACTCAAAGTTATGAATTGGGGATTACGCGGGTTCTGAAAGCTTCAAAATATGTATATATTGTATATATATAGTACAGTATATGATTTGCATAACCCAACAGAGTTGACAATCATAGAATTTGACTGCAATGTGACGTTGTAGAAATTGTTTTCATTACTGTAAGTTAAACCTTTTTAAAGTTTGTAATGCATTTCTATAGAAGATTTATATAAATTATATGGAAAGTCCTCAAAACAACTAACTTTTTCATATGCCAGATACATATTAAATTTAACCGATTCTATTAAAATTTGTAGAGAAGAAAAGAATGCAGCATTTGCACAACATTTTCATTACTTAACCAAGCGATTATTTCAGTTATTTAAGCCTCCAGCTTTACTTTTTTGTAGCTCTAAGCTACTGCTAAATATATGCTGCAATCACTTCAGTAAAACTTTTAAAAATGTGCAATGATTTGAGGCAACTTTCACTAGATTTCGTTGGCAGGCCGCAAAAACAACACAAGCATTTATAAGCCCGCACAATCCGTAGCATGACCATGGCTAATTAGAGTCTCTATTTTCTGCTTTCTGCAGCTGTTTACCCTGATCCTTACCTAAACTCAACGCTAAGGGTCACACACACAGCACGAGCTACAAAAACAGTACGACCAAAATCCCTAAAATATCCTCAAAAATCTAGCATTGTTTTTACACATTTTTCAAGCAGCATGGCAAAAGGTTCAACAACAGGTGCAAAATATGCTTCGTTTCCAGGTGGAAAATATGCAAAGAGAAAAGAAAATAAAAGAAAAGCCGTGTGTCCACTTATAACTAATGTGCGAAAAGTTCCATTGTCAATTTACACGCCCACTGAGGGTGCATTCCCAAAATCTCTTTCACTCATTTCAACATTTCATTCATTTGCATTTGAGACACACAGAGGGACAGAGTGAGAAACTCGTGGAAGCTTCAGGTAGACTTCAGGCAGGATTATCCGCTATATTGTTTTTATGAATATACATAAATATGAGGCCCACAAAAACACACACTAAGCCGCTACGGGTTAAACCCAATTTACACTTGTTAGCCGCTACTTTATAGTTGTTTTTCCATTTTGTTGGGTATTTCCTATACATAGGGCTTGCAGAGAGTTACAAAACATTTCAAATAGCAACACAAGTTGCAGGGAAAACAATAAAGTTTGAGAACCCGCTTGTACGCTGAACCGCTCCTGTGTTTTTCTTCTTTTATTTTTTTGGGAAGCGCAATCAAGCGCTTTGTGGCTAATGAATCTTGACATTTCAATCAATTGCCAGCACACAAAACTATAGTATGAGATGAAAAACATACAGTATGTATATGAGGACTTCTTTTCCACAGTTTTCCTCGGGGCACAAATCTCCGTTTCCCAGCAGCCCAATAAATCACATGATTTAATTTGGGAGAAATGTGAATGTGAACGTGATAAATGCCAGCGACACAGCCCTGCTCAAAGGCCAAAATTGTTGAGGTAAAAGTTCTTGTTGTGGCATGCCACATTGCCACATTGCCACATGCCACATTTGCTGAAAGGGTAGCACAACTTGGCTAGTTTCCCTGTCAGCCCCTTGGGCTATAAAACATTTTATAGCTCATCATGTGTGCTCATAAATTTAAGAACGCAATCATTTCCTATCAATACCAGCCCCTGAGTACTATACTAACAACCATATCCAGGGTGTCCAGGGCGTTGCCCAATCAACACCTTCTCACCCTCAAGAGCTAGAGCTATGAGAATCGAGTAACAAGTTCGAAGCTGTTAATTTCTTTCCCAAATACTACATAGATGTGTATACTATAGCGTTTACCCATCTCCCAAGTGATCATTGTTTTATCAAACTCGCTAGCATTGCCTTTGGGATTTTCTTTCATAGATTTTTATAGTTGACCAACCCATCTTTAATTCTTTAGAGATCTCTTTGTTTGCCTTGTAGTTCATTAAAAATGTTTAGTATTGTTGCGCTTCGTTGCAGTTGACAGCGCCAGCAATCAATCAAAGGTTTCAAATCTTTCAAAATTCAATATATAAATATTTTAAAGCAATAGACCAAATTTTGATAAGGTTTTAATGAGCTAGGTAACTTGATTTAAATTAAAATTTATCATAAACTAAATGATAACAATCTTAAGTAGCAGTTTTCTCTCGCTTTTCTTCTTCAAAATTTCTCTCAGTTTTTCAAATAAAATTTAAAAAAAATAAAAAAAAATTTAATTTTTCTAATGTCTAAAATTCAGACATTAAATTACTGGAGACAAAGTTCTATTGTTTAGCTTTAACAAGTACTTGGGTTATTTATGTAATTCAAGTAATTTGTAACTGAAGTACTTGTAAACCAATTTGTTGAACAGCTGTTGACCTTTGTTTATTATTTATATATTATATTACTTACGTATTATGAATTCAAATTTATTATAGTTACAATTTTGTCGCATATATGCGAAGGTTTTCTATATGAAAGAGACAAAAAATTCCCCAATGTCAATGTTAAAAACAAATAAATATCAGTTGAGTTATCAGAGTTATGCATCTATTTCAAAAAAAAAACTAACGACCTTAAAAGAAGCAAAGATTTTGTTTTTTTTTTACTCAATGAGCAACGATTTTGGTTGGATAGAAGTATTCGGTTGTGTGTGGATAGGTGATAATATAATGTGGGAAATATTTAGCACCATCATTACAAACATCATTAAAATATAAATGGATGTGTTTAACATGGAAAAGCCGTAGGTATTTCAACTGTTCGTTCGTAAGGAAATCATGCCGTGAAAATTCCAAGAAATAGCACATGCCCCGGGGTATGGAAATACGTACATAGCTGTTGCATTGGTAGGGGTAGTCATTGAACTTGCTCAATGCAGATTCATCAATTAACGCCCCGGCAGTGGCAAAGAGTTGCCTTTCGTGCAACGTGCAACGTTCAACGTGGTGTGGCAAGAGTGGCGGTCACTTCATTAAACGCCGTCCAAGTTGTGGACAAATAAATGCATTTCCGTTGCGCACAAACAAATTTCCAAGAGACGCCGACAACAACAACAACAGCAACAACAAATGTCAGCAGAAAACAAAATTCTCAAACTCTAACCCTATCCCTGTCTATCTTTTATCCTCTCTCTCTCGCTCTGTTGTGTTACCTACCGCATGCTTGTCTAGGCCAAGAAATAAAGGAGAACGAAAAGAAAAAAAAAAGACAGAAAAACATGGTCAACAACAAAGCTGAACAAGTGTACCGCTTGCCGATCGTCAGTCGTCTAACTCGGAGGCAGGTTCGACAGTTTTTGGTCAATTGCTTCACTCGATCTTTCTGGTTTTTTTTTTGGTTTGGTTGGGGTCTCGACACGATCACCGCCATCCCGCCATTGATTTCCACTTAACGCTTCAAAACTCAAGTGGCCATTTCAAGTTTACAGTTTAAGTAAGAAGGTAAAAGCAAATGCGCTTTCATAGCTCTACCTCTTTCCTTGTCTGCTTCTTCTTCTTCTTCTTCTGCTACTTCTTCTTCTTCTTCTCCTTCTGCTTCTTCTTCTGCTTTAACTTCTTGTGCATCTTCGTTGCGTTTTCAACTCTGTTTCAATATTATTGTTTCCCACAGTTGTGGCTATGAAAATATTTAAGCGCCAATTTGATGTAGTTTTCCCCATTTCTCGCTCAAGTATTTCTCTCACTCACTCTCTCCCTCTCTCTCTCTCTCTCTGTCTCACTCTGATCTTAAATTTGAATAACAATGGGCTGGTTTTTCAATAACTTCGGCTTGGCTTCAAAGCGCATTCCCTTCTGCTTTCTTTCAATGGTTTCGAACTTCACTCGCATTTCTATTGGTTAATGATCGATGATTCCGTTTCTGATCTAAGCAGGAGCTAGACTGTCAGCAATTACGCACTTCAGTGAAAAAAAAAGCACCTGACAAAGGAGTTGAAGTCTTTAGCTAGTCAATGCATTGAAATCAAAAGTTCTTAGAAATTATTTCTCTCATTTTTTTCCCTAATTTTTCTATTCTTCTCTTTTTTATAGGGCGTGAGAACAAATTTTGTGAGACTGTAAGAAATAGAATGACATAGTTAAGCTTGGGAATTATAACAGAGAGCATTACATTTTAGTTTCAGATATGTTCTGCAAAGCTTTATTTGTTTTAAATATGTTTGATATATTACCCAGTACCAAATGATCTATTGAAGCGCTCAAACTCGAATCTAATCATAGTAGAAATTATTCAAAGGACTGCAAAGTGTCGTTTGGTATGCTAGAAATGAGGCTTTCTACAGATAATGATGATGATAAATGCCTAGCTGGGAATTACGTTCAATTTAAAGGGTATTTAGGGATCAACAACAACGCGAGACAGACCAGACCAAAAATATCAAGATCGAGTCCAGACTGCTATCGATCGTCCAGAGAGACCTTTACAGCGAGAGAAAAACAGATTAGAGCGGGCTGAGGACGGGGGGAAACGCTTAGAAAAAAGGTACATTCCCTTTTGTTGTTGCTGGGAGTGACGAAAGATCATGTCCATTAGGTCGTCTGCAGTCAGTTAATGGCTCAAAAATAAAAAAAACACAAAAAAAAAGGTCCACAACGGTGGCTGGAGATCGCTGTTTTTGGAATCTCTGGTTCTGGTCTCTGTGTTCCACATGAGATTGATATGTTTTCCGGGACCCGATCATATCGCACTGATTATAGTTTTGTGGTTTTTAATATTCATGTACGATTATAACGCACACAAGCCGTTTTTAACCACCACAGCCACCGATATTTGTTTGATGAATTTATTGCGCCGTTGATCAGCATCGATTGTCGGCATTTTGTTTTATCTGGCAACCCCATGAAAGCGGCATTTCTTTTATGGCAAAGCCTCCTAGAGAGAAAGAGAAGGAGAGAGAGATCTCTACGGTCTGGTTCTGGTCTGGTTTGCTTAACTGCTTTCCGACTCGTAAAATGCACAATTTAATGGCCTGAAGTGTGCTACGATGAGTAGACCTGATCATCTGAACAGATTATATCGTTCATATGCCAGTTACTTGATTTTATTGATCGATCAGAAGGTAGCGCTGCCACTAGTTTCTCCATTGCCTGAGATAGCCATAGATTTACTGGGTACTTTTGATAGTTAACAAATAGCTACCAATTGATGTGCCCTTGTTCAAGAAGTACAAAGAGTGTAGATCGTTTGTTGATAAACCAAAACTGGCAGAAAGAACTGTGAGAGATCATGTACTTATTCTAAATCAATAGCTATGAAATGTTGTTAAAATAAATAAGGGGTTTTGAACAATTTTTTAAGATTATATAAACTTATTTCAGCTATCAAAAGTTTGCAGCTCTTTTGAATTTTCTAAAATTTCATTAGCTTATCTTAATTATTTGAAAAATTTTGTATCTCTAGCAAAAAATTCCACAAATTTCTAAGAATGTCAGAGAAATTTTCACAATAACCGGAAATGTTGCAAGCGTTGGCGCCGCTGAAAAAAACTTTAGGTATTTATAGGTACTCTCTTACGAGAGAGATTGGCCAACTTTTGTGCTCGACCCCAGGCAACAGCTGTCAACTGAGTTGGCAGCACCGTTTATTGGGCCAGAACGGAAATGCATTAATTTGTCAGTTTGGCTTGTGTCAAGCGCATAAATCAATTCATTTAAATTGGTGGCAGGTTTTCCCGAAAGCAGGGAGATTACTTTAATTTCGAATATATAATATATGGTATATATTCTTTTACATTTTGGGGCAGGCACTTTCCAATTACGTAAAGTCGCGCATTGCGTGCAAAGTTTCCGAGTGTTCGGAGTTCTGGGTTTGAAGTTCTTTGGAGTACTCATAAGTTGAGCAGTTGATTCGTACTACTTACAAGTAGTATACTCTATATACAGTATATAAAAGTGTATACTACCGTTTAATGAGCTAATGTGGCAACGTTATGTTGCATGTCTCGAACTTTCTGCTAGGTCTCGGTCTTGGCCGTCCTTTTGGCCTGCTCCCTTTTTGCTTTTTACTTTTTTTTTTTTGGGCACATGCAAATGAAGCTTTTAATCATATAAACCATATAAAAGCTGAAAAACTTGTATATTTAGTCAGTTGTTAATGTGGAAAGGCGTACATAGGGCGTCTGATCTTTTTTTTCTGCTGCTTTTTTGACTGTTTTCGGTTAACAGAAGATTGCGTGTCTGTCGGTTGTATAAGCCACATTTTGTTGAGCGCTGCACGCGACGCCTTTAAATATTTTATATTGGTATAGATGTCTGCACCAGCAAGTTGCACTTGCCACAGTGTTGAGCAAATGTCATTCACAGTGATCACAGTCACACTCTGACTCAGAAAGAAATGTATTGAAAATGATTTCGTTACTAGTTTAGGTTGCAAATGCTCGCTTCACTATTAAAGTCAGATTTTTGCTTTAAATTTTCAACTATTGTATATATAGTGAACTTGATTCGCATCGCACATTCGCATCTCCCATATAATCGTATCCATATTCGTGCTTGTACTCATTGCTGTATCATGACTAAATGACAATGCGTGCCTGCCAACACCTTACACCAGAAACATTTGTAGCACTGGTAATTGCCCATTAGGGGTATGAGGGGGCTATGAAAACTGTGTATATCTAACTGGGGAAAAAGTATACACATTGAGCAGTCATTTGATGGCTTACAATTGGCACATCATTTGTAGCAGTTAATTGACAGCGTTACGTGACTTTAGTCGGCAAAACTAGCAAAAGGGAAATAGGTTTAGCAGCAGAGACCACCCTGGGGAGTGTGCCCCACAAATGGGTTTCCATAGAATACCATTAAGCGATTTCCGTTGCAAGCAAAAGCAATCAATGCCAATCGCTTGGTCATAAAATAATGTTCTTTCCATAATATTTAATAGAGTTATCCCCCAAAAAACCAGCTACTCCTGCAGTTGTCGCGGAAGAACCCCAAAAAAAACAAGCCAAAAGAAACGTAAAATGTTTTCTTATCTCATTATTAAAGGGACCCAACAGCCGACAGTCGATAGGCAGGTAACAGGTCAGGCATTTTAGCCAAAAAACATAAAACAAAATTCTGCCAAATATAAGAAATATATATATTAAAGCATAGGACATTGACCGAAGTCTGAGGAATCTGGTAGGAGTTGCCACCAAAAAGCTCAAGAGAAGTTTAAGAAGAAGATTAGCGCAAATTATTAAAGCAGATGAAGCGCCAGGGCTAATGAAGAAAACCAAATGGGAGAGGATGAGGTATGAGAGATGAAAGGTAGAAATATGGGTAGAGAATAGTTTTGTAGCCAGACAGAGTTTTTAAATGCGGTATATAAAAGTGTAGCTTTAAAGTTATTATTAATTTCCTTACGAAAAAGCAAATAATTATTAAATTATTTTTAAAAAAAAAAAATAATTTAAACAAATAAAAAAAACAAACAACAAATATAATATCAATAAAAAACTAAATTACAATTCTAATAATTTTCTAATGAACACTCAATTCAACTTGATAAGATTATAATAAGTAAGCTTTCCCCTACAGTACTTCTTATTCAAATAAGCAACTTTTTTAAAATACTCCTTCTTGCCTAGAAAAGTAAACCTCGGAGTATTTAGGACCACCCGAAAGAATTGAAAATCGATGCAAAAACTATGAACTATGCAAACGGTGGGCGTGATTGAAGGCACTTACAACATAATTATTATAGTAGTAGATGGACAAGGCAAGGCAGAGAGGAAGGAAGACTATTAACATGTCTGGGTTGAGAGAGAAGAGCGATTTAATGATGCCATTAATTAGCAAAAATTACCAACAATAAGTGGAAGAAAAAAAAAGATGCTATACAAATTTAACACCCGCCGGGTATATAACGACAAAGAGCAGAAGAAGGAGCAGCTATAGACGCAGCAGGAGTAGGACTAGGAGTAGAGTAAGACAGACAGGCAGAGAGAGAGAGAGAGAGAGAGTGAGTGAGTGATAGAGAGACAGATCAGTTGGCCCAGTTGGCGGACCTTTTTGGCCTGTTGTAACACCTTTTGATTTACGTGCAGCGCCTCGTGCGGCCATAAAATAAAAAGTTAGAATCTGCTTTTGGGCAACGGGCCACAAGACAAGTCTTTAAAGCCAGGCCTAAACTATGTTGTTGGGCTGGCTCATGTTACACGGCAGGGCGCCGGCCAAGAGAATGATGAAGCGAGAGAGAGAGAGGGGGGGATAGAGCAGCTAGAGCGGTAAAGAATTGTTGAGGGCATAATAAAAACGTCATGTCCTTGTCTGCCCGCCCGTGTGCCAAGTTATGTATGAGTGTGTGTGGCAACAGGATTGAGCCTGGTCCAAAAGGTGCTAACTGCGGCCGGCTGTTTTTCTTTTTTGTATATCTGTTTTTGCCTTTTATTGTCTGTAATTTTTGCTAGCCAACTTACATATATATTTGTGTTCTCCCGCTCTTGCCTTTTGTTTTATTGTTTTTCGCGCGTCATTATTTCTACTTTAACGTTGTTTGTTTGTTTTCGCAGGACAGCAACGGCTTCTAGGCTCTCTAGGTTTCCTAGGGTCATACTTTGTTTGCCAGCCGCCTCTGACATTGAGTGACATTTCAGTATATCATTCCATCAGTATTTTTCATTTGTTCATCTGTTTCATTTGTTTAGCTCTTCAGCTTTACCTTAATTAAGGCTTCAGGTGTAAAATGCCAACTCAGCTCATAAAATGGAGCAACAACAGCAACAACAAATTATGCGAACACACACAACGCACAACCAATCCACACACTCATTTCCCCTTGGGTCTCTCGTATTGCAAATCGATTCGTTGGAAAAATAAACTTGAATTGTTGCAGCGCTAATGTTGCACGTTGCTTATGCTGGTTGTGTGGCAACTTTGAATTTCATTGCGGTTGCAATTTCTTCAGCAACTTAAATAGTTTATTCTTAAACTAGAATATAAAAAAAATTAAAAAAAAAAAAAAAAAAAAAAAAATTTTTTTATATATAGTAAAGTTATAAGAAAATATAATATATTCTATAGGGGTTCCTCCACAGGTATCCTTAACTTCAGTTCAGTTAAAGTATCAAAATTATGTTGCAATGTTTATGCGACGCTTTCGTAACTCTATCGAAAGTTTTGCAACAACTTTACTAAGATTTCTCTATAGTTTCACAATGATTTACACTATTTTACGATAGTTTTACCCGAAAAAACCACCCAAAAAGCTAAATAACTCTCCATTTTTGATAAAAACAAACAGCATTTAAACGTAAATCAATTTAATAATTGTATGAAAACCCTAAAAAAAAAATTCCCATAGCAGCACTCGGTTTTGTACTCGCCAGTCTGCAGCTATTTCGGCAACATTTATGCATGTCTATAAATCTAGATTGTTGTCTATTACACGGATCATAAAGTGCAACATATATGCATACTATATATGTTACTACTATATCCGTGATAAGCAGCATGAGTTGTTTGTTGTGCTTTTGAGTGCTTTCAATTAGCGTTATTTTGTTTTTCACATTCCGTCAACAGATATCGAAAGTGTCGGAGAGTGACTCCCACATTATAGCAGAGTTGGCTTCCTGCTGTGATTTTTTGTAGAGTTATGGACACTTATTCATTGGCCAATCGTTGAGAATTAACACCTGTCCGCATAAATCTGGGCTTGGGGTATATCTTAATTTATGCTGACGTAATCAATGCATCTTGTACGCATATCTGGACAATAAGTCAATACTTAATGCCCAGCAATATGGCAAAACAATTAAAATTGTCACAATAACTCAGTGCAAAGAAAACAAAGTAAATGACATTTTTGGTCGAAAATACGAAAAAAAAACGGTTAATGGCCAAGTGTAAACAAGTGGCCCAAAAGCAGTAAGCCAGCAAAATTTCCTTGCCAGCCAAAATTGTTATGTGCCCGGTTGACACTTGGCAATTGGCAAATTCAACTCTCTAGTTTCAAGTTTTTAGCGCATTAGCGTTTTCGGCCATTTCAAGTTGGCTAACATGCAGATTTTTAAACGGCTTGTAAGTGACTGCGTTTGCACTTAATTAATCCAAAAAAAATACGTACATAGATATATGTGTATATATATATAGAAAACTGTCAACTTGTTGTATTTGACTTTGTTGCAAGCAAAAATGGTACTCAGGTTGCAATACTGTTTTCTGTTTTGGTGTTGCAACCTGGTCTCGGACTTCGATTAACGTGTCCTTGCGCCTGATAAAAAACTGTGCAATTAGCGCACTCACATGATATATTTGTATTTGCCTTAAATAAATTGCCAACCAGTGGATATTTAAAATTCCTACCTGCCCCCAGACCCAGCTCCTGCCCCCTGCCCCGCCCACTCTTTAGCACAGTGCTGCTGCTGCTGCTGCCGGCAGTTAACTTAATTAAATGCCAGTTTCAATTTATTTTTCATTTTGCTCGCCAAGCGGCAACCACAACAATGAAAGCGAAACCGCAGCGACTAAATGCGAGTAAATAAACAAAAACAAAAACTACAAAAAAAAAAACAACAACTTCCCCAAGCAATTTGTTGTTGTTGCTGCTGCTGCTGTTGCTGTTGTCGTCTGATGCAACTATCAATGTAATTTTACATTTCGCTGCAGTCAGCAGCAATTAACTGTAAATAACATGCCGCCTGCGTGTGGTCCCCACATATATCCCTCTCTCTCTCTCTCTCTCTCTTTCTCTCTCTCTGTTTAATATCAACAAAAGTCGGCAGTTATTAAGTTTTATTATTGCTGCCGCTGCTGCTGCTGTTGTTGTCATCGATACCGTTCAGTCGTTCCATTGCTGTGATAAATGGCGTGAGTTGCTTTTAATTGCACGCATATCTGTTGTGTATATCGATAACAGCACTGCATGCATGCATGCATATCTCTTGTGTATATCGATAACAACTGCAAATCTAGGCTTAGCATAAATCATTCTACACAAATGCTTATGCAATTTGTGCACTGGAAATTGCAATTAATGCCTGGTTTATCAATTGAATTTATATAATATCAAAAGTATTATATAGATCATTATATAGATAGATAAATAGTAAGATAAGGAGATAGAATGATAGTTAGTTAGCTAGATAGTTAGATAGGTAAATATATATAAAAAAAAAATAATAAATACATACTGACACATATTTTGATAAATAGACAGACAGATAAATAGATAGACAGATAAATTGATAGTTAAACAGCTAGATAGATAAATAAATGTGCATACAGACATAGTTAGGTAGATAAAAATATAGATGAATAAAAAGATATATATATAAATAGTTTCATACAAAGTTAAATGGATAGCCAAATAAATAGATAGACAGATAAATATATAGATGGAAATATGTATGTATTAATTGATAGATAAATAGATAGACATAGATGACAGTGAGAAATCTCTAGATATAAGTATTATCTATGTATTTCAGTAAATTTATCTATCAATATTTCCCCAATTATTTATTTAATTTGACTTACAGAACTACATAATATAATCAAATCAAACAATCAAATACTTGCTATTAATATAATTTCCTAAAGATTTGACAAGTAACTCAAATTAAAGCTCAATTTTAATTAACAGTCATTAAGTGCACAAATAAAACATAAAATTGGCATAAAAGCTTAACAGCGATTTAAAGATTAAACTAAAATATTCAAAGATTGCCGCATTTGAAATTCGACAACGAATGGCTTTCAGCATTTTAATTTTCCTACGTATTAGTATTAGTGGTATTACCAGCTACATTTTATGATGTGCAAGCGCATTTTTATACAATTTTTATCTAACAAAAACGACAAAACAAAAGAAGAAAAAAAAAATAGTTGTGTTTAAATTTGTTATCTAAAGTTTTTTCAATAATTTTAATTGCGCTTTTTGTGGACTACAAAATTCAATCAGCGCAACATAAATTATGCTACAAAGAGCTGCGCTAGAGAGAGATAGGGCAAGAGAGGGAGAGAGAAAGAGAGACAAAAGTAAGGGCAGACACATTTGACCCAGAAATGGGCGCCGATGGCTTTAATAAAAACAGATTTGATGATATATAGTATACATATATATTTTTTTAGGTATTTCTTTTTTTCTGTTTTTTTTTGACACCCACACTTTTGGCCCTTGGTCGTTATGGTGTCTCGCTATAGAGAGTCGGATCTGTGATCTGTGGCACTAGACTGACTGTGGACTGTGGACTGCGCACTGCGGTCGCTGTGGGGGCGACAAATCGTGCGCTAATTAACTCATTGACACTGTGGCCTCCGCCTGGGGACGATTTGAGTGGCGTCAGTGGCAGCAGGAATCGTGCGTAAAAGTCGAGTACGCTGCTCCACATTAAATGGCGCTAATTGTGGTATTCGAGTTGCAAGCTATGCAGACCCCAACTCCTCCATCCACCCTCTCTCTCTTCCCTCTTGTGTATATCTGCTACCCCCTTTGGGGCCCACACACCTCTGCAGCTGCACTGCCTCACCGCAGCGAGCGTGTCAATGCAATTAGCGCTGTTGTGCACAGAGCTGTCAAGTTAGCTTTTTTAAAGACACTTTAGAAGAACAATTTTAAAGCAATATTTGTTTAGCTTAAAGAAAGAATATATATTTTATGGTTTTTTTAATGTTATTTATATTTATAATAAAATAATAAATTCAAAGTTCTTTTAAATAACTTTAATAATAGCTATAAACTTTAAAACAATAGATTTTAAACTGTTTAGTTAGAAAATTTATAGCTATGTGAGCTTTTATTTTAAAAGTTCTAGGGTTAAAGAGTTGACAACTCTGGTACTGAGATATAGAGGGAAAGAAAGACAGCGAGAAAGAGAGAGAGATATACTTTGGGATACAACGTTAAACTTACACTAGAAGCGCAGTTCTGTTGCTACAGGAATGGAGAGGATGGTGGGAAGGGAGGTAGAAAGGGAGTTAGAAAGGGAGCTGTAGAGGGTGATAGAGACAGAGTGAGAGAGGGACAGAGATATTGCAAGTGCAACGGCTTCAAGTTGAAGTTTGTTTGACTCTTTCTTCTGCTCTTCTTGTTGCTGCTTGTTGCTTTTGCAGTTTGTTTTGCTTTTGTGGCATCGGCTTACAAAACAAACCAAAGCGAGCGGCGAGCAAATAAAACGGTTTCATTCCAGGAAACGTGACAAAACGTCAATAACTGACGTTGCGGCAAAAACAACAGCAACAACAACAACAGCAACAGCAACAACAACAGCCGCCACAACAGGCAACCAAATCCACCCAATGGCGATTCCAATGACGTTCACAAATGGCGACTAGTTCTGTGGCACCATGTGACAAATTGCAGCTGTATGCAGTTAGTGTTGTTGTTGTTGTTGTTGCAAAAGCAATTACTTAGACCTCGCAGTCAAAATACGAACGTAATCTAAGACGGTACCAGCATCAGCGAGAAAGTTTCCGAGAATAGTACGGATTGGGAATGCGTCGCCAGACGCCTCAGACAACATTCCTGGAATAGGGCCAATGCACCATGCAACAAGCTTGCAGCTTTCCAAGGATAAAGTTTAAGCGGTCTACACAGCAATTTATCGATAAATACACTACTTTCCACTTTCGTCACTAGCGTGATCTGCCTTATATACGATATTTACCATCAGAATGTTTAACTCTGCTTCAAAATATATATCTCAATAGCACCAGCACGTAATATAATCGTATTATTGAACTAGACCATAAATACGCTAATCGAATTTATCGATAAATCAAGCAATAACTCTTCTCGGCTTTTAGTTATGAGCACCGCCAGAGTGAAAGTGTAAATGTATATGAACAACGAGAAATTGAGCTGATAAATATGCCAGAAGACATTGAATGCCATTATCATTATAGATAAAGCTAGAGAGATCGCTGTAAGTGATTTGCCGCTAGAAGCGATAAACCGCAATTTATGCTCTTATCGAATGTGGTAGAGCCGCAGTTCTACGCCCACCTTAATCACCATAATCTCGGTGGGATTCAATCAAATGCTGGCCGGCAGATCCATAACTCTGTCCGGGAACGGAGCACGGCATGGGGGCGATATTTGATTTGATGTTTGATGCTTATCACGCTGACGGAATGACAAAGTGACTAAAAGCCGGGACCAGCTTTGTGAGGTCATTAAAAACTGTTGGCATTCCGACAGCGTGCAACTCCATGTGCCGCAATTAGGCGGCATTTTGACGCCCCAGCTTGTTGTCAGATTTGTGGAGCCTAATATTATTACTCGATACTCGGGATACTCGGGATTCTCGGGATTCTCTTTAGTTATTTGTTCATGCTGTGCAGTTTAGCATTTTATGATTTTTTAATTTTATGTTGATGAGCCTCATTGCTTGCATATTTAATTAAACTGTATTGTGTCTGCTGCTGCCTGACTTTTATATCAAATATTTCTTTTTTTATAATTTGTTTTGTTTTTGTCACCGTTTGTTTTTGATTTGGTATAATGATCTTTAAAGATCTTCTTCTTAAAGTTTTGACATTATATATCAAGATTTTTAGCGGCCGATGACGCAGTTGGTGGTCAGTCATAAATGAAAGATCAGTTCAAAATTAGCTTTAAAATCAGTTTCGAGTGTCATAAAGTGTGATATACGAGTTGAAAGAGTGTGATTATTATTTATACAGAATAAAAGTACTGTTTACTTTTAAACTTATAAAAGAACTTAAACTTGTAAGAGATTTATACAACAACTTTCCCTTTCTCTTTTCCCCACTTAAAACACAAGAACTATATCGAAAACAAAGCCCCAAGAAAACACACGCCCGCCTCTGAAAAACGCCTACACAAACCTTTACGATAGCCATAACCATAACGAGTCTAAAATCAGTCTGAAGTGATAGTGATCTAACAATTAGAAGAAGACCTTTAGGTCTTTGGCCCTAATGCTTTATTTTGCCATATTTATAGTGATGCATTTTAAATGCTCGCATCTGATCCGAACTGATCTGAGAAGACGCCCATTCTGGCAGAAGAAGAAAAAATAACATAAATTGAAGACTCAAGACTCTACAAAATTCCACACTGTGTGTGTGACTAATAACTTAATTAGAAACTCAAAAACAACAACAACAACCACAAACTTTGAGAGGAAAAACGTTAATAACTTGCGGCAAAAAAGTGTGACCCGATCTTAGCTTTTTATGGAGTGAAAAACAAACCGAACAGAAATCTTTAAAATATCTACGATCAATGGCTATAAAAATTCCAAGCATAAATGCATTTTATGTGATTTTGTCGTGAACAAATTTTAAACCGAAAACAGCTTCATTTATTTCGGTATTTTAAAAATAAACTTTAGATGCAGTATCTAAATTTATTTTGTTCTTTTTTTTTGAAACCAAATATTGTAAAAGTAATTATGCAATCTAAATAAGAACTATATATAGGTATTAACTCTCTTTTCTTAAAGTATAAATCTCTGAATAACTTTAGCTTTTCAAGCACTTCAAGACTTCTACTAGATATTGTATCTGGCACAATTGCTCATCAGCTAAAGATGCCTGTGAGGGAAACGTATTCACTGCAAACCCATTGAGAATCCACTGCAAAAAGCACAAGATAAACAATGCAAAATGGCTTGCTTAGAGTAGAGCAACCGAGCAGTGAGACAGAGATAGAGAGTATAGAGAGAGAGGTAGAGGGAGAGAGCAAGTGTTTCCTCTTTAGCTGCATACTCCAAACTTCATTCTCCAATGCAAGGAAAACAAACAGAAATGTTGGCAATGATGCAAGGCAGTTACACTGAGCAAAATATGACAGTTCAAATCGGAATATATGCTACACTAAGTCATTTTACTTTTTCCCCTCCCCCTAAAAACACTTATTATAGAATAAAAAGCTTAAGGACTATATACCACATTAAAGTATTCTTAACTTATTTTAACGATAATTACAATAATTTTCATATAAAATCGAAATATACTTTAGTTTATACTTCTGAGGATAGCATTTTTGTTTAGTAAATATAAAAATTTATTGCTGTCTTTTAAATTTATAAATACTCTAACTTATAAATTTGATTTCTAGCAGTGTTTTCTGTCAGGTGTGTGTGTGCAGTGGCAGTGGCAGTTGCAAGCAAGCAGGTAGCAGACGAGTGGCATGCACTCACAAGTGCAAACTTCAGAGTACACTCTTTCACATGTGTCACTAAACTAATGAAATCAATAAGTTATGCGAACGCGCCATGAATCACAACAATAACATTAACAACAACAACAAAAGAAGTTGACACAAGTGGCACGCCAGCTTGCCACAGTGCCACATCAGACAGCCACCAGCTAACAGCCACTGGACGCCCAAAAGGTGTGAAGCACAAAACTCACTCAAGCGCACTCACTTTGGCCCCTTTGGACTTCGGTGCCGGCATATGAAATATGAGAGCTCCCTAGAGTATGCACCTCTCTCTATCTTCCCTCTCTCTCTCTCTCTCTCTATCATCCCTTTCTCTCTCTCTCTCTTAGCTATGCGTGGGTTTTGCAGTCAACTTTTGCCAAGAATTTCTGTGCATAAATTTAATTACTAGCAGACATTGAACAGAGGTTGTCGAAGTCAGCTTCGTTCGTTCGGTCTGGGTCTGGGTTCTGAACCCCTGAGTCACCTATCAATCTAACTCGAGTGGCTTTTCTCTCTGTTGCTGTTGCTGTTGCTGTTGTCTTTGCACTGCCGCATTCAAGTGCTTTACTTATTAGTGACTTTTGTGGCACGTTGAAGTTCAATAGCCCTGATGCATCTAACGTTTCGGGGCGTCTCCAATATACTACTACATTGTACATTGTTAGTTTATAATTAGTAGAGTCAGATCGTAAGCAAAAAGGTACTTGAGTTTGGGTTTAATGCATTGCATTTCCCCCCTTTCTTTCCCCCCTTGCTCACCCACCCACTTCCTCAGTGCTTTGGGCAGTCTTTTAAAATTAGAACGCAGCACACCTTGAAGCGCCTTCAGACTTTGTTAACTGTTAAGCAAATAGCAAACACGCCGCAAATGGTAAACAGAAGTCGAAATTCTTGCACTAGGCACAGTGATGCCAAACTCAATCAAAATGTGAACAAAAATAAAGCGACAAAATAGCTATTTTCAAAATAATAAACACTTTAAAAATATCTAACACTAGCTTTCAAATTTAAGAACACATTTTATCTTTATAAAAAAATATAAAAAAAAAAACTCACAATACACTAAATAATTCCTTTATATTCTTTAAGATTTTTAAGTTGTATAAAAAAACTATTTAAATTTCGCTCGCCTCTGCACCACTGTGCAATTAACTTAGACACGTGTAAAGGCAGGCGTTGGCTTTAGCTTTACTCATTGATTAAAGTACAAACTTTAACTATTAGCTAATTAATAAGTACGTATACTTATTACACATATATCCACAATATATATAAATCAGTTTCTCATCACTTTAATCCCCTCGAGTTGAGATTAATGATCGGCTTGCTTTGACACGCTTAATCACATCATATCCGTGTTTGCATTTCATTAAAAATGTTTTTGCCCAGTCAAATATTTACATCAATTAAAAGTTCTCATAGCCTCAAGATGATTAAACTGACGTACGTTTCTTACTCTTCGTTTTTCTTTTGATTCTTACAGAAAATATAACGATAGTCGGCCTCCCGGACTATGTGAACAACGAATTCAAAATAGCACTGTACGCAAAAGAAACGCAAAGATATTTGTGTTTCAACGACAATTGGAGATTAGTTGGCATGGTAAGTAATAACCTTTGCATAAGCTAAATAAATATTTTTTAAGAAAATAATTGGCCTAGAGGCCAGTGGCGCAGCCAACTTAATAAGGCAACAAAGCTGCCAGATTGTTGGCATTTTATAACTACCAAGTTTAAAACAAAATCGCTGGGAAAAGATAATGAAAATGCAAGCGACTATTGCTTTTGGGGGACTCCCGCTCATAAGTTTTGTATTATTAATTTGATAGGCTTTATGGCTTCGCATGTAATCGCAGTTCTCGGTACAAAAAAGCATGCATCTTTATGGCACCTGAAATGTAATGATATGTACTTAGGGCCAAGGCCCCCCTGTCGTGCCTTGTAAAAATTGTGATTACATTGAATTGTGAGACTGTGAGGGGAGGACTGACATGGGTTGGGGATTGGATTGTGCATTGCATTGCATTGTACTTGAAACGCCGCCGCTTTATGCAAACTAACTGTACAAACACTATAATTTATGGCATGTAGCCACATAATGGTTTTATGCAAACGAGCGATTATAACTACAATGGTTATGATACTTGAACGATTTGGCCAAATTGCATAAATTGCCAGCTAAGCGCCAGCTCAGACAGTTTCACTAAATAAATTTTCATTATTTAAATACCCTGCACAATTTTAAAGAGTTTTAGAGGGTATACTGCAGGTGCCATGTGGTTTTTGTAGCGAATTTCTCGTTGTTCTTCTATATTTTTAAAGCTCATTTTCCGCCGCAATTTAAGAGTTATAACTAGAATTTTTGGCATAGGTCTAGCTTAATATATAATACTTATGTTCTAAATATTTCACAACAATCGCCTAAGAAACACTTGTGATTTTCTGTATAGTATCTGTTAGTTGATCACTTTAGCAGCAATTTCATGTTGTTCATGTGTAATGAAAACCTGTTGCAGTTGCACCAATTCTGTCATGAAAACGCGCGACAACAGAAAACAAAAATATTTATTACAATATTGAAATTTCGTAAGCAATTACAGCCACATAAACATAAACATAAATATATATATATATAATAACTGCTTATAACTGTGGGGCGAGACAACAAATTGCTTGAATAGCTTAAGAAACTGGCACGGAATTTGCTACAGATTTTTCGCAGCTACTTTGTCTGTTAACAATACGTCGCGTATGCGTAATATTTGAAAACTCTCCAAAACCAAAAAAAAATATTGTGTGTATTCGTTGTCAGCTTCAAATTGCAACTGTTTTGTTAGCATCAAAAACTTTAAAGGAATCCAAGCATTTGGTGAATTTTCGTTTTTGAGACATTGTAACAGTTTTCCAAGTACATAGATTATTTCAATGCCAATCTCAGCTAGCAGTGAAGTGGTTCGCATAAAAATCATTGACTATTCAAACAACAAATAATAAACACAACACTCATCATCGAATCTCTAGTCTCTATAACTGTTTGATATATCTAATCAATCAATCAAATGACGCGAGTATTTTTATAATGCTGTAATTGCACAAATATTTCAATGTCCTTTCACATACAGTTAGTTAGTTAGCTATAAGTCTCAATTGAGCTGTGCAAATAATACTACAATAGAACAGAGGTCAAAACTTGCACTTGTCATTTTATTGCTTTCGATTATGGCCGCAAAATCCAACTTGAATTCATGTGCAAATATCACTGGGTACTCATACTCTGTGATTTTATTATTTATTGTATTATGTTGATTTTATTTTATAACTTATAAAGCATATTGTATTTACAGTTTTGTATTGAAGGTCAATATCTGTGACACACGATTGGGTTGAGGTTGCCATACGATAGTTGATAAACTTTAACTGAATCACTTCAACTGCTAAGTGGACTGAACTTAACTCAGTTACAGATGTGTACATATAGGTGCTTAAAGTGCATTTCTATTAGTGATATCATTACTAAATATAGTTGTGATTATGTCTTCAAAATATGTTATATAGATCTTGGTTTTTTATGTTTAAGTTTTAATAAGAAACAGTTCAATTTTATATAAAATTGATGCTTCATTTAGAAAAATTTTGGTATTATTTGTTTTGGCAGAATATTAGATTCAAATAAAGCTAGTTTGATCAAAGAAAAAATTTCTAAAAATAGCTACAAACAATAAAAGTTAGTTACAAAAATGTTTAATTTTTTTTATGCTAATATATTTATATGCAAATGTTTCGAAAATGATATTCAAGCTATCTGGCAACAAAAATTGATGTCAAAATTATCTGAAATTTGCAGAAGATAAATTCAAAGTTAAAGGCTCATTGCACACTATGTTCATAATAACTTAACTATTATATCTCGACAACAATTTTTAACCATTCCCAGGGGTTCTCTTCTATTCTAGAATCCAAAGTACTTCTTCCCAATCAATTCCTTTCACTTTTCTAAATCTGTTTGCCTTTTATTCAAGTCTATTGTTTGACTACAAACTGATCAATCAAATTGAACTGACATAAAGCCAGTTTTATAATTGTTATTTAATAGTGCTTAAAAAAAACTCTACACAAAAGAGCAAACAATAGCTACAACTGGAGACAAGTAGCGCCAATTGACATTAAAAATAAATATAGGCGATTGTATTCTAATTGTTTGTGTAAGCTGAGAATCGAAGTGAAGTGTCCACTGAGAAGTTGTTCAAACAGAATAAAAATAGCAATTAAAATCTATAAATATATAGAAAATTATTAAGTGGCTTGACTAAATATGGCATAATTGTTAAATGCTGTATTGAAATCATCATCATTATCGACTACATCGGCAACACTTGAAGATCAGAAAACAAAATTAAAGCAGAAGATTTGGGCAACTGATAGCAGTGGCACCTCTAACAGCAGCAGCAGCAGCAGTTGGAACAACAACAGCAGCAACAATCAAGCCGCGTTTCATTTGATTTTGTCTTTTTTTTATTTTTTTTGTTTTTGGGGTATTTCAAGTGTTTTATAAATAAACACACTCCAGCTTCAGAGTTGTTGTTGTTGTTGTGCCTGTTGTTGGCTGTCAGTGTTGCTGGTATTATAGTGTACTATATAGTGCTACGCTCTCTCACTTGTAAGCTGCTTGTCAAAAATACAAGTCGACAAGTTTTCACAACGGAAATGCTGCTCATAAATTGCATTGTCAAGTCAACAATAATAAAGTGAAGATTACACTCATGCCACATACCAAATACCACATACAACTACTCGTTCAATACAAATCTAATCCATTTGGAATTTTCTTTTCTTTTTTTTTGTGGTTTTTTTTTTTTTGGTTTGCATCATTGCAGAAGGAACTGCGCGCTACCTGCTACTTCAACGAGACGATCGTTCACGGTTATTTCGTGTTCCGTTCCGTTGTCGATCTACAGCGACGTGTCGGGTTCACGCATCGAGGTAAACCTGTTGGTCCCAAGAAGAGCGTCAACGATGCCTGCTACATGTTCAATAAGATCGATGCCGAGCAGTTTTACCATCAGCACACGTTACCAAAATGGCGCGAGACGGCCGCTATAATGGCCAAAAACAACAATGGCAGCAATACAAGCACCAACAGCAGCAGCAGCAGCGGCAGCAGCAGCAACTATCGCAAAGTCTCGCGCAACAACAACAAAAACAATCGCCACAAATCGAATAACCAAAATCAAAAGTTGCGAGAGCAACATGCGCATCATGGCCATAATAGTAGTAGTAATCTAAGTAGTACTAACAAAAAACAACAACAACAACAACAACAAAAATTAGCATTAGATCGAAAGCAACTGCAGCAACAGCAGCAGCAGCAACAGCAACGGCAGCAACATCAGGTGCGACATCATCACAATGATCCCACAATGTTGGCGCGGCGAAAGCAGCGACGCAAGCAACAGCAGCAACAACAACAACGAGTCACAGCTAGTCCAACGAAACAAACGACTGCCAAAAGTGCAACAACGACAACAGCAATACCAACAACAACAGCGACAGCAGCAGCAACCAAAACATCAACAACAACGCTGGCCAACAAACGCAAAGGCAGACGAAGAAAGGTACGCAAGCAAAAGCAGCAACTGCAACAATTGCAGCTGTTATCCACAGCAGCAACAGTTGATAGCAGCAGCAGCGACGCCAGCAGCAGCAGCAGTTTTTCCACAGGCTATGACGATGCCTACAGCAGCAGCAGCAGCAGCAGTGAGCCCTGGTCCACTTGGTTTGCCACGCCCACAGCAACAATTGATAACTTATCGCCAGATATGGACAGCAGCAGCAGCAGCACAAGCGCCAGCAACATGTTGCTAGCAACAACAGCAGAAGACAGTATTAAATCGTACAGCAGCAGCAGCACTTATGATGCCTGGTCCACATTTATCACTGAGCTGGAAACCGAAGCATCAGCAGCAACAACAATAATACCAACAGCAACATCCAACAGCGGCAATGATACCGAATTGCTGCAGTACGAGTCGGAACTGGTTGAGGAAAACGATGCAAATGAGTTGCTGTCCACGGCACAGGCAATAGACAACTATGAAACCAAAGCAACAGCAGCAGCAGCAATAGCTAAAACTACCTCGACAACAGCAGCAACAGCAAGTACGGCAACAACTACAACTGCAGCAGCTGCAGCAACTGGCACACAGTTGGTGTTGGAACAAACGCCGCTGGCAGCAACACTCGCCACGCTAATGTACAACAAATGGCATACAACGCAGCAACATGAGGCAAGCGCTTTGGGTAACAACACGACAGCAACAGCAACAGCCAGCACGCCCAAGCTCAGCAGGCATCGCAACAGCAACAGCAGCAGCAGCAACAGCAACGAAAGCCAGCAACAGTTGCTGCAGGACAGCAACAGCAAGCAAAACAAACTAACAGCAACAGCCAGCACGCGCTTGCAAACGTTGCACACGACAACAGCACAGCGCAGTGCTGCAACAAGCACAGCAGCAACAGCAGCAGCCGCAACAGCAGCAGCCGCAACAACAACAGTTGTTGTTGCTGCCACACCAGAGCAGCAAATGGCTGACAAGTTGTTTAGTGTTTACAAGAACATCAACAGCAATTTAAACAATACGCTAACTGAAACAACACTCACGGCAACAACAACAGCAGCAACTGTTACGGCAGCAACAACTACAAAGAAATCACTGCGTAAATCCACACAGAAATTGCTGGCCACGCCCTATCACCAGCTGACCTATGTACGCAACGAGGCGGGTGACATTGACATTGATAATCTCGACAATATTAGCGTATATCCCGATGTCTTTGAGGATATATCGAACGATAGCGATGGCAATAACAGCAGCAACAACAACAGTCGCCTTACCTTTGTTAGCGGTTTTCTGGCCACATCGCCGACGTCAGTGTTGCCGGAATCGATACGCATAGCCAAGATAAAGATCAACAACGAACGACGACGACTGCAGCAGCAACACGGACAACGGCGACTACGGAATTTTGCGTAGTAAAAAAAATAAAGAGAAACAGTTTTAACAGCATTGAGCATTGGCTTTGAGAGATGGACAATCGGGTAATCGATAAACGATTTGTAGGGCGCGCGCAAGTACAGTTTTTTTGTGAAAGCGGTCAAAGCAAAAACAATTATATGCAATTAATTATATGAAATTTATAGATATACTATATAATGAACTGATACATATACATATAGATACTTATATATATATTATATATGAGTAGGCAAACAACTTTGGCTTACAAAAACTCAGAACTTGGTAACACACACACAAACAGACAGACATACACGCCTAAAAGCACAGAACTCAGGCCATAATTCAGCATTGAAATTACTCAAAAAGCCAATACAATTAATTTAGTAATTATGAAAAAATAGTTTTTAATTGCCATTAAAAACAATTAAAGCTAATTTATAAAGCCAACAAGAAAATTTCAAAACTTGCTTTGCAGTAAAAACTAAACCAAATTACAACTGTTTTTTCGTTTAATTACTAAATTAATTGTTAAGTAACACATTGCACTTAACATACACACTTAACACATTCAGCTCTTAAACACAAAGTCAAGAAATCAGTTCCATGAAAGAACTCGCAGAACTGCTACATAGTTATAAATGAAAGACAATAAGATTTTTATTTAAAACTAAAACGAAACGAAAAGAAATGAAACTTAAAAACAAATAAACAAAAACAAAAAATTGTTGCATAAATAAAATACAAAAAAAAATATATATATATTTAAACGATTTAAACAAAAAACAACAACAACGGTGTCAGCGATAACTAAATGATATATTTAAAATGAATGTTTAGAAGCACTGAATGTGTATGGCAAAAATAATACATAGCAACTTTTTTGGGTTTACTAAATCAATTAAAACTAAATTTATTAGCAATGAGATTACAAAAACAAATATATATATATATATTAAAAACTATGAAAAAATAAAAACAAAACTATATATATACATACGCATATATATTTTCAAAATTTTATAATGAATAGTAAACAAATTTAATGAGAATGTTTTTTAAATTCATACGCAAAAGAAAACAACAACAAAAACAATTGACAACCAATTCGCACAGCAAAACACTTCCAGAGTATAAATTTAAAACTAAAACTAACATAAAAGTTTTGCAAAAAACCAAAACTTAAAATATTAACAAGTAAAAAACAAAAAACAAACAATTTTAATAGGCACAACCGAATGGAAATTGAAGAGAGTTAATGCAAAAAATAAACCGAATTTTTAAACAGCATAACATACATTGTTGGGATTGGCTCAACACTGTGGGGTAGTGTTGCAAAATGCCACAAGCAAGCACACCAAATTGAGAGCAAAAAAAAACGTTGAAAATTTTGAGAATATTTAAAAATTTGAAAAGTAAATGCAAAGAAGAAAACTTTTAAATAAATGTACTATAAAAATGCTACAAATCAATAGCAAGATTCCCGAAGCGAATGCAGATTAGTTTTAGATTAAATTCAAATCAGTAATCGGAACAATATTGGAAGTATTGAAACAATTTTAATGGGAATACTGGTTATTAGTGCGACCGAGGATTAATTTTGGATTAGTTTTCTATTTTATTTGTTCAAAAAATCGAGTGTGACCATAAAATTTGAACACACTGGAAATTTTGTACGAACGAAATCAAAAACTAATCGAAAACTAAACTGTAATCTGTAATTCAGAAATCGCACTACTCTAAATGATTGAAATCCAGAACTAATCTGTATTCGTTTCCGAAATCGTGCTAATAATTATATGGTAAACATATATAGATAAATCGTATGTTATATACGGCGACAAACACCAAAATTCACACTGAATAAACGTTATATTTATTAATTAAATATGTAAAATCAAAACAAAAACTGCTGCTTTTCTACATATATAGAAATAGTATATAGACATATATTGTATATGTATGTGCATGGATATATGCTATATACTTAGAAACAAAAAAAACATAAACAACAATTGTTTCGCGTATATTTATATTAATATATATATATACAAAAAAAAAGATGGAAATACAAAACGTAAATAGTTCAAAAACAAATTAGCAAACCAAATACAACATACACAAAATTAAAAACAAAAAACTCTCTATATATATATAGAATAAAAACAAAATCAATAATCGATTAATGAATACTGAAAACTGAAGCGTCAAGTTTATATGTAGCAATATGTATGAATGTAAATTAAACAATAACTAAATGAAAAAAAAAGTTAATGCAAAATGCTTAGGTGAAAATTTAATTAGTGTGTACTTAAGATGAAACAAAACAAAAGAAAAGAAAAAAAACAATTGAACAATTTATGATTACTTAACTAGACACACACACACACACACGCTAAACAATTGAAAGAGAAAATGGCATAAATAAAAAATTAAAAATAAAATGCAAAAAAAAAAGATAAAACAAAAAAACAAATGAATTGAACTACTGTACTTATATGTATGCGCGTTGCTGTAATATAACATTTTATGTTAACAAACAAACAAAACGAATATTATATAAAAAAAAACAAAAACTAAAAAACAAAATGCTAAAATCAAATCTTTATTAATTATACGAGAATTTATTTATTTAATCCCAAGCCAAGTCGGAGCACATTTCCCGCACTTCCGCACTTTGGCAGCTTCTCATTCGTCATTTGTAAATTCATTTTGCACCAAAACCTGTAATTTGTATGTGTTTTTGGTTAAATGTTCATTTCCAACCATAGTACCACATACTTACTTTACTAATTAATTAATTAATTAATTTTAACATTTAACTTTAACTTAAACTAAATATTTTGTAATTTAGTTGTGTCTGTTGTTTGCCAGCCATTTTTTGTGCATTTCGCATTGTAAATTGTAATTTGTAATTATTTATGTATAAAACAAACAAACCAATAAAACAAACAGACACACACACATGTATAACTCAAACACACACACACATTTAAGCTAACTATCTCTCTCTCTCTCTCTCTCTCTTGCTCTATATCACTTTGAAGTCTTCTATCTTTCTCTCTCTTTGTCTCTAACAAAAGCAATTTAATAATAAAATGCCTCAATGAAAACTACGCATCATTTAATTTTCAAACAGTTTTCATTTGAATAAAATTTTTCCTTATTTCATTTATTGTTTGTCACTATCTAACTTGATTTTCCAAAAACGTGTGCAGAGAAATCGTATAAATAAAAATTATATATAAATTAAAAAATAACTAAAATGCGTATTTCTTTCAAGTTTTAACAATAAATGTATGGAAATGCATCACAAAAATTGGGAAAAGTTTGTTTAGACGAACTATATCGACTTATGCTTATGATGCGGAACAAGAATACATACATATACTGTGTGGAGTCTGCCACGACTCCTTCTACCTGTTACGCGCAAACTGCCGCTGATTAACCTAGTATACTACTTCGCGCTACGTACCTCGTATTATAAAAACGATCTACAGCGCATTCTTATGAAAATACAGTGTAAGAATTCAGTAGAGAATCAATTCAATGTTCAGTTTGGAGCGTTACTAGGTGGTCCAGAGTGACAAATGTTTTTTGGCCAACACTAAAGAAGTTGCAACATTTTGCGCTGTTCTTTGCCACAAGACAAATGACATGTGCTGACACTTGACATTGTCACAGGAGTCGCGGCAGTGGAGCTCCAAAGAAGTTGAGGATTAACATGTTATATAGTATTATATATGTATATAAGTATATACCCTTTACATTTATTCCCTTGAACTCGGCCAGAAGTAAAAAAAGCAAACACAGTTATGGAAATGCATACCTTTGCCGACTGCATGTTGCAGCAACAGCAACAGCAGCAGACCGTGGCGTGGCTATGGCTGTGGCAGTGGCAATGGCAGAGTGCTGTGGCAGTCCCTGAAGTTGGACCACACAAGTGGTGCAAGTGACCAAAGTGGCCGTAGGGAAATCGCCTGTCTGCATTTGCATAAATGTCCCAGAGTCGGAGTCTGGCTGCCACTGCCACTGCCACTGCCACTGCCACTGCCACTGCCACTGCCTCTCTGCTACTGCTACTCGTATCTGTTAACCACTCGCTGCCTATCCCCTCTCTCTCTCTCTCTGCCTCTCTTTTTCGCTCCTTTTGCTGCTTGTTTAATTAAAAAATTAAGTTCCAAATCCCCGGCCCCCATTAAAAAGATTTTTATTTATACCTTTTAATTTCATCAATCGTTGCGACGGCAGGTGCCAGCTACAGGTAAACTGCACCGTGCCCCGTGCTCCATGCTGCACTGCTCCTCCACTCCTCTGCCTCTGCCTTTGCCTCTGCCTGCCACACATATTTCTCAGTAGCTGTTGTTGTTGCTGCTTTTTAGCTTTTAACAGGAAACAATTTCATTTGCAAGCAAAAATTCTTTTCAAATCTGCCGCCGTTAAGCAAAAAGAAAACATGCCAGCAAATAATAATAATAATAAAAAATAAAAAAACAAAACGAGTGCAACAAAAAAAAGTTCCTCACTTCACTGGGAAAAACCAAGCGTTTGGGATTACAACTCATATAGGGTATATGCACTTTTATGTTTAGTTTGTAACGCTGAGTAGATGAAGCAATCTATGCGATTGCCAGCAGGCTGCAGCTAATATTTGTGATATGGCAAACACAAAATTAATTAGTTTATAATACATAAACTACAAGAATATTGATTTAACAAAAATATGAACTATTTTATTATAGTACTTTCGGAATTTTTTTTTTCAGAACTTTTAAAAACTCTTTTAAAAATAAAAATATAAATAAATAAATAAATATATAAACAAGCATATTCAAAATTCGTTGCCTTTTTGTGCATTTTAAAACGTTTTGTTTCCATTTTGGTAGAACGTTTTGTTGTGGACCCATTGCATTGGCCGCTGCTGTCTGCTGTCTGCTGCAGCCCCCAAAACCCACGAATACCGTTGCCTTGCTCCTCAACCACCTCGCCATTTCCATTGCCATTCCCGTTGCCCATCCTCAGTTATAGCCATCACCATCCTGTAGGCTACATCAGGTTGAGTTGAGTTGAGTTCAGTTCGGATCGGTTTTTAGTTTATGAATGTCGCCATGTTGCTCTTGTTACTCTTGTTGTTGTTGTGTTGTGTTGTGGCACATTCCACTTGGAGCGACAGGATGAAACTGTTGCCTGTATATGCATACGGCATGCATATTTCGTATTTTTAGTACAGCCATTTAACATCATCAACTTAAATATGCGTGCAAGATTTATGCCCACATCGCTTGTTGTTGTTATTGTTGTTTTTGTTGCTGCTTGGACCCGCCAAAGAGAGCGGTAAAGCGAGGGGATAGGAGGGTAGGTGAGTGAGTTGCCGCAGCCCATGACCGTCAAATGGGGCTAAAATTGGCATACAAATGTGGTCAACACAAACACATTGGGAACAACATAATATACAATACCAAAATGAAAGGCAAGTAAGTCAACCCGACTTGGTATATGGAATGACAACTACAACACTACAGTAAATCTGGCATAGATTTATAGCTATAGCACTGATTTGTACCTTCAAAGAGTTATCAAAATATTGATTATCAAAAGGGAATTAAAAATCAACTCTAGCTGTAAGCTTGCGCCAAATTTTTAGAGTTTTAAAAAAAACTAAGTAAATGCTCACTGAACTCTGGCCGTAAAGTTCTAGCAAATTGCTACAAACAAATTTTAAAATATGCTTCCATGGCTTCAATTTAGTAAACACAAAACTTATTAGACCACACTAGGTACGAAATTAGATCCGCAAAACGCAGTTAAACTCCATTTATGATGCCTTCTTAAAAGGACTTCATTATATTTTCTTACAAGTTTTAAAATATTTGCAATAGTTGTTAAATTACAGCTTTCGTGCCAAGATGGATGGCTCTTTATGCGTACTCAATACCTGACTGTCTTAACACATGCTCAACAATTACAGGGTATGTCGTGTAAACATCCAAATAGATGTTTATTAAATGCACAACACGCGCTTAGTGAGTATTTTAATTGTAATTAACTTCTACTTAACTGGTAACAGGCAACAGGTAATTTGAGGCTTAAATGCAAATGAATGCGGCCAATTCACAACAAAATATACGTAGTAGTAGAAGTAATACTACTACTCCTATTGGCCAAGTGGCCAGCCAATTGGCCAAGTTAAGCGTTAGACAAACTTCGTTTGCAGATTTACTCGATTTGCTTGATTTGCTTGATTTTCTTTAGATTTCGCTGACTCTGTAATTAGCAATGGTATTTGCCGATTTATCATATTTAATAGAAAAATCTGTTTGCTGTCCATAAACAAAATGCAAGCTGGCGCCATGCATATTTTGGCCACAATATTGAAACGTCAACTGCTTTTGGCCCACAAGCAATGCAAAGCGACAGCGCAACAGGTGAAGATGTGTTTGCCTAGTTATGCTGTATTCAAATTCCGATATTCAAATATATATTCATATAACATACTATATTCAGTTACAGATCCACATGGCTTAGACTTGTATTTGAATATTTTGGTGTTGCTGTTGTTGGCCAAAAGCGTTGCGCAAATTGCCGCCAGAAATCAATAAAGTAATTTTGTTTTTCATTTTTTTTTTGTATTTGTATTTGCAACTTGTGCAAGCTTTGTGGCAGTTGCAGTTTGCAACTGTTGCTGTTTGCTGCTTGCTGTTTGCTGTTGAATGTGAAGTTGCCTCAAATGTCATTGCCTCTGACAGCTGCATAATGATTTTATTAAATTGCGCATAAGGTTTTGAATAAGTGCGGCGGCGTGAGTTTTGTCTAAGTCAACTTGTCAAATGACTTAACTGCCAGCTGAAAAACAGATAAAATTCAAATTCAACATTTCTACACACACACATTGAAGAGTGCTCTAGAGCAGAGTGTGTGTTCGTTTATACGACTAGCAGATACTCTAAGCTACCAAATTTGCAATTTGCTTTAAATAGCTGTTGTAGAAAAACAAACTGTTGGACTTTTGTGAGCTTAATCAACCCATACTTGCACTAAAATTTGTTATAACAATTTCAAATATTTTTAATATTTTTCCAAAAATTTCAAACTAACGGTGTGAGTCTTGTCCGCTAAATGAGTCCCTTTTTACCCATTACAAACTGAACGGTTTTGTTAAAGCTACTGACAAAACTATATAACTTATGAGGTTTGAATTTTTAAATATATATTCTAAATACTTTAGCTAAGTTTTAAGTAAAATAGTGAAAGTGGATGGTAGAAAAATGCGGTAAATTAATTATCAAAAACAAAAATTTAGATTTGTTCATGCATTTTTACTCCTTTAAAAAATTTTATAAAAATTTCAACAATAAAAAATTCGAATTTATGTCAAAAACTTCTGACATTGTTCTATTTTTTACAGGGTATTTTTAAAATAAGTAAAGCGAAACTATGCCCACAAATAGTTTCTCTCACAGACAAAGCATTAATTAAAGTTGAGCTTAAATACATTCCAATTTTAGTCACAACTTTCCAATAAATACAGCATACTTAAAAAATAAATATAAAAAAAACAAACTATAAATATATATTAAGCATGTAAAAATTCATTTTAATTGACAAATAAACATGTATCTAGCAAATACATTAAACAGTGGCAAATAAATTAAGCTGCCTCTTAAAGTAAATTACACACACACTTCAAAACGAAGCACTTTAAAATCGCCTAAACATCTTCAATAGTCTATTAAACTGCAGGGTATAAACACTGCATACAAATACATATAAATTCCTTTTATATTTATGTATTTTTCATAATTTTGTGAAACATTTTTAGGAGGCACAACAAATGGCTGAACATAACTGTGCACACACAGCATACGAAAGCAAACAGCTTAAGTACTTTTATAATGGTTAATAATTTTTACCTTTCGATATTTATTTATGAGCTGTAGTTAACGATATTCAATGAATTTATATGCAATAACAGAGTAATATATTTAAAATGAATTATGTAAATTTATTTTATTCGTTTTGGTAGTAGGAAGTGAGCTTAACAAGAAATCAATTAGTTGCAAAATTTAAATGCACAAAATTTGATTTTAATTGATGTTTAGCTAAACTGGAGATTAATTCGTCAGCGTTGCACACGATAATTAACCCAATTCCCTTGTGAATATTTCAATAAAGTCTGCCATTGATAAATAACTGTCATTAAGGCGCAAGTGCAGTACAGTTATTTTCCAATATAGTTTGGCATTACAAAATTCAGTCGAAATGATTTTGCATTAACCCTTGTGGGAGCAAAGGTGTTGATTTGTGACAAAAAAAAATTAATTTTAGAAAACGATGGAAACTTAAATGCAGTAACAATTAGGTATCAAAACTATAAACAAATTGATTTTCCGTTTGAATATCGGTAAAGTATTGACTGAGTTACAAGAGTTCAAAATTTTGATAAATCGATAAGGGGTAGGTATGGAAAATTAAAAATTTTTTCGAAAAAATTAAATTTTAGAAAACGAAGTAAACTTAAATGCAGCAACAATTGGGTATCAAAACTATGAACAAATTGATATTCCGCTTCAAAATCGGTAAAGTATTGACTGAGTTACGAGAGTTAAAAATTTTCGATAAATCGAAAAGGGGTATTTATGGAAAATTGAAAAAATTTTCGAAAAAAATTAATTTTAGAAAACGAACTAAATTTAAATGCAGCACCAATTGGAAAGTAAAATCATGAACAAATTGATATTCCGCTCCAAAATCGCTTAAGTTTTAACAAAGTTATAAAAACTCCAAATTTTCAAACAGAAAATCTAGAATTTCTCAAATAACCTGCGCTCACAGCTGGGTTTAAGTTAAGGTACGAGTATTTTATATTTTTTATAAATTGCCAATAATCTGTAGAGCACATTAACGATATCAATGCCATATCTTTTCCTCCGACCACCCCGATTGCCGACGGCGCCAACCATTTAGCACAAGTGTCTGTGAACAAGGTTAGGCATTAGGGGCGTTCCACGGCATCGCCATCGGGTGGGTGGCATATAATTAATTTGGTGCAACTTGTTGCACTCGCCTCCAAAAAAAAAAAATATCAAACTGGTATCCAATGCTAGCTCTATAAGCCGATACATTGTAGATATGTATATTTAAGCCGCCTGCGGGCATCCAAAAACCATATGCAACTTGGTCAATGTGCGCATTCATCAAGACAATTGACTGATTGGCAGCTTGCATGCCATTACGCAAAAAGCCAACTCAACTCAGCTCGATACGGATTGGATCGTTTGGGGTGCGAAAGGAAACGAAACGAAACGAAACGATATGTATCGGGTATACTATGTTACTACGCTTCAAGTCAATTCACCTGGTCAGCTGTCAACACTGAGCTGGCTGCAGCTTATGATTAACTGTCAGCCTGTAACTGGCTCTGATCGATTGCTGTCAATTTGACAAATCAATGTAAGCAAATATGTTATGTTGCTCAAGTCATTTGAAAATCGAGTTTGCCTAGCCGCGAGTTAATTGAAACGCAGATGAGCCGCTGCCAATTTCAGTGGCGCCTCTTCGTGTCCTGTTACCAGTTTTGTTTTTTACGACCATCACACAGTGGGGAGTTGTAGGAATGTTTTAAGACCCTGTGCTTAAACTTCAGAAGAATGCAACTCTATAAACTCTTGTTGAAACACAACAGCCGAATCGGTATAGGTATAGGTAAGTATATGCACCTAGCTCCTAGAAACTATTCGATTTAAAGCCCAAACATTTGATATATATGAGAAAAACTAGAGATATATCAATGATGATATGATGATATATAAAAAAAAGTCTCATTTATTTTAAGAATCATACAACTAGATCATTTAGCTGATATAGGAAAAAGAGCTTATAAATGAGGATATCTGCCATTATAGTGTATAATTGCTTTAGCTTCAGTACAGAATCTATTAGCATCGATTCTCTCAAATGTGGGCTTCCTTATTTATTATTAATTTTTTGCCCCACTAATAATTTATACAAATTTTCCAACTAAACTAATCCAAAACTTTAACTACACTTAAGTATTTACTTAATCCATGTAGCGCTTTTTTTTGTCACATAAAATGATTAATGAGTCCACTGTGCAAACTGTCAAATGTTGTCAGGTAAATATTAATTTAGCATATGCATATATCTCTTGGCGGTGATTTTGTTTTTTGCTGCTACAGCGGTTGGCTAATGAAATCGTAAGTGCTTTTATCTCATAAATACTTGCTAGCCAGGTTAACTGCTAGTTACTACCGCTTATTCCTGGCTGGCTTTTGGCTAAGACACACACTAAGACCTGCTGGCGGCAGTCTATTTATTTGACCGGTTTGCAACATTTAAGTTTAATAAGCCAAACCGCGTCTTTAATGATGTTTTACAATAAGTTGATACCAATTTTCGTTTACGCGGCGTATGCGTAACGCGTGCTTAAAGGCATGGCAGAGACGTATGTAGATAAGTTAAATGGTTTTTGGCCTGGCCAAGTTTTCACTTTGGGCCCAACAATACTGAGGCAAATTAAACTGACACTGCGCATGTGAAATATTTTAACGCCATTTATCAATGTGCCAATCTCTGGTCAACTGGTTGTTGTTGGTACTATTTGGACGGTTGTTTGGCTGCTTTTGCCTGATCAGCGGCTACTACTTGGCGGCCTGTTTGAGCCTTGACTGACAGCTGCAGTTGGCCCAAAACCCGACCAAAAAAAAACCGCCCAATACCTCGTCACCATGTCAGCCAGCGTCAGGCTCTTGACTCTTGACGTCTCTGACACGCAAAATGCAGCCAAAATGAATTATACGCACTTCAAAACTCTCAACACATTTCATAAAATACAATAGCAACGGCAGCTGAACACAACACCAGCTTAACCATCTACCTCCCCCTACAGCTGCGAGGGTCACATCAACAGTTGTCTACGAATTTGCAAATACCCTTTGGCTAGAATGCAAATGCGCTTCAATTAAACGTCTGTCCAAACACTTGACATGTGTTTAAAATCAAACTTAAATTGTTTTTCTATAACCTTTAGTTGAACGATCTTTGAAAGTAAAACTTTAGTTTGTTAAAGTAGAAGATTTTATGAAGGTCATGAAGTTTTGCTTAAAATAAGTAATGACAACACTAAGAAGCTAAGTCATTCAAATGGAAATCTCTTTAAAATATATATAAGTAACAATAAATACTGTTAAAGTTAAAGAACTTTTAAGAAAAATATTTAGAAATAATATAGTTCAAAGCAGCTGTAAGTTCTAAGAATATCTATAGATTTAAAAAGCTTTAAAGAACGTTAAAATTGCATTTTAGAAGAAAATATATTATAAAAACTATAAATTTTCTAATTTAAAACAAGAATTTCGTAAAAATTTCATAGAATATTGGAAAATATGAGAATTATGTGGACAGAAAAAATATACAAAAAATAAATTATGACTCAAGGAAACTCTTTAATTACGGATTTGAATGAAAGTCTTAAAGGTTCTTAAAATGTTAGAAAATAATAGATTTGGATCCAAAAAAAAAGTATATATAGAGTAAAATAAACTTAATACCAATACCAATAATATAATATAATAATATAATACCAATAAAAATCAAGTACTTTGTTTAGCTATCAAACAGCTACAGAAAAGCTTTGGTAATTAGAAAGAAACAATAATTTAAGAGAATTTTATAAAAGTTACAATACTTTAACTAATAGCTAATAATACCTGCTAAAAAGTAAGAGTATTGCCTATCAACTTGTTACGAAGAGAGCGCAACTTTCGCCGAAACTCAATAAATAATTTATGTGTTCGACATTTGTGGGCTTTACTGTAGCTTGTCTGTTTGTGTTGCTGTTTGTGTTTGTTCGTTTGTCTGTTTGTCTATCTGTTTCGGTGTCTCTGTCTCTGTGTCTGTTTCTGTTATTTGTTATTTGTTATTATAGTTAAACTAAAGTTGATGTCCCTGAATTATTAAGGTTGCATGTGGCAACTGTTATTAACTGGGTCAAATAATCCTGCTGGCTACAAGTTGCGTTTGTCGCCACATTTTGTGGCGGCAGCAACAACAGCAATAGCAACAACAAATTACTGTAATTAACAAGAGCAACGTTGCTTTTTTCTTCTTCTTCTACTCGTTTTAAGGTGTTTATCTGGCAAATCGACGCCTTTTGCTCCCCTCTGTAATTATATGGCCAATGAGATGGCCTCGTGTCCACCCCAAAATGCCACGCCCCTTGCTGCCGATCCCCTTATGTACTTACGATATATGCTGTGTTGATTACCGACTTTTGAGACAATTTGGTTGCAGGCTACTTGCAAATTGAATTCACTTTCAATGGAGCTGGGCAACCAGCTGCTGCTGTCAGCTAAAGTGGCATTTTAATTATACTCATTCGAGTACTCATGCACGAATGTGAGTACACTCACAAACGGGCTGTGGCAGTGCTTAGCGCCATTCATTAAATGCACTCGCTTATTTTGGCTACTCTCCACAATTTTGTTGGTCAAGAAAACTGGTTAAGCCATTTAGTCTATTGTCAAAATATTGTAGAAAACTTTTATCACACTTTTCAGATATATGTATATATATATACACACACACTATATATAGTTATGTGTAATTAAGTTAGATATGTTTTTTTGATAAGAAAAAACTAGTTGGAAAACATGAAAAGCAAATGACAAATCGACTTTTTTATAATCCTGACAGCGTGCTCCTAAGTGCTCGAAAGTGCTTACTGAAGATCTGTGATGTTATAATAAATATAATTTATGATAATTACTTAATAAAGTCGAAATTTTATATATTAATCAATCACTGCACAATACTATAAGTTTCAGACTGAAAACTGGGAAAACTAGAGCTACTTTTACTACTCTACTCTAAGCTCTTTTGTGTAAAAAAAATCTCTAGTAAAAGTTAAGATCAAAAGTATACAGAAGTTTTCTTATTATAACTAACATTTACTTCATCTATAGCTAATATTTATAGCTAACTGTATTTTCTACACAATCTGTGACATTTCTATAAGTATCTTTCTCTATCTTTTCATCAGCATCTAGTATATCTCTATCCTGCACTTATCTTTGAGCAATTTGCCAACACTTTCGCATGCAAAATTAATACATTAACACTTTCAAGTGGGCAAAGACACGATCTGAGATCGGTAAGACAGGCCACTGGCAATTGGCGACAGGTAGATAGTGACACACACACACACACACTCACCTGGAACACACCTGAGACGATTTTAGACTGTAGACTGAAAAAGATATTAACTTAATAATTGATAATTGAAAGTAGTGCATAGCATCTTGATATGAAGTGATCGAGAGGGAACGCATGTATGTATGTAGTAGCTCTGTAGACATGGCACGACTGAAATGATTACATCGCCTGGGGGCATGCCTCATGTTACGCTTTGAGCTTGTTGCACACAGGCAAAGCACACTCAACTCCACTCCAGTTGAGTTCAGTCCAGTGCGGCGCACTTGCAAATGAGCTGCATTTTCGAGACATTAAAGGGCACTTAGCATAATGATTTACAGCTTTAATTCACGCAATTAAATTGGAATTTTTGCGAGCGTTGTGTTTCGAAAGGTTCGTTCGAGAGATCGTTGCGATCGTTTGAGATCGTCGCCAAAAGAGAAAGACAGACGGGCAACCAATCAAGCAAAGGACATGCAATCATGTCAACTAGAGATGCACTCAGATTTACACGTGACACGCACGACCCGCGATAGCGATTATAATCGATTGACGGAAAAGTTCATCTCGTTAAGATTGCTTACGTTTTAGGTAAATATTGGTTTTGATTCCAGAGACAAAAATACTTATATTAGTGTTAACAAAATATCGATAAATGTATCGATTATATTTTGAAAACTCGATAAACAGTTTGATGAACTCGTATGTGCTCTAACAATTTATCGATAAATCGATAACTGAATAAGTATATTAGTTCGATAAATCGATAAATTGTTGTGTAAAAGTCGAAGTTATTAAAAACTGCACCTATTATTCTTGATTTTTGTTTTTCCTATAAATCAATTTATTAATTTTAGTTCGATTAATCGATTAATTTATTAGATTATTATACTAAATCGATATATTATCGATTACAACTATTTTTTTATAACTGTTTCGCTTATTTTTCAGCAAAATGGCTTCAACTTGCGTATCAATTCATGTTTCCAATCTGAGTGCCAGCACAATACCATCTCTAAGCAGGTAGTACCCCTATTAGGTACAATGTTATTGACACCTAGCGACATGGTTTCGATTACAGTCTAAAACTGGACTTCTTTGTCCTGTCAATTGATTGACACTTTGGCTGACTGCATACGATTGGTAGTCAGTCTTTTGTCCCATACCATGCCATCCCAATTCATCTTTGATCTCGTCAGATCTTCAGTGATGCGGAATTTGTGTAGGTGCAACTAAGCAGGTAAGCCCTAAATGGCACCAACACTCTGTGGCAGTAGATGAAGCGCCATTTCATTAGGCAAATCATAATCATAGATATGCAAGATTCGAAAAAAAATACAAAATAAAACTCCTCTTCATATTGGTTGGAAAACATAAATCAGTTTAAAAATCAAGTGGCCATCACATTATCACAGCTGCGGGTCGCATTTTTGTGCGATATATATATACAAATTTTTGTTCATTTTTGGGGATCCGGTCTCTTGTAGCACCGTGAAGCCGTATTTTGTGTAGTTTGCTGTGTGCTGCTTAGCGGAAATTGATCAATTACTGAGCACTTTGGAGTGCCGACCAGTTTTTCCCGTCCAGTTTGCCAACGAATAATTTGCATAAGTAAAAACAAAGCTCAGTGCCAGTTTTTCTTTTTGATTTTTATATTTATTTTTATTTTGATTTTCATTTTCTGTTTTGAGATCTCTTTTTGGTAGAGTTGGGGGTGTGGTGTAGTGGGGAAGGGAGGGTAGGGGACTGTGCTTTGGCTCTACAATCTACAATTTCGAGGCTTAATCTCGTCGTCACATGAAAAATGGGCGAAACGCCTTTAGTGTCAATTTTATGTTATCGTTTGATTTATAATAATGCAGATAGACGTCGATATTTTAATTGATTGTGCTCGCATCTGAAACTTGTCTCTATGATTTTCACATTTTTCTCTTTCATACTTGTTGCACATTTTACTGTAAGTGGTTTTTACAAAATAATATTATACATATAAAATTTTGTGCTGAATTGCATCACTTCCTAATGTAATAGAGCAAGGTTACAATTTTTTTTGATTTATAGAATTTTTTAAATACGTTTTTAGAGGAACTTTATATTGCGAGGTTGCTATATAATACAACGTATCTTGATGGAAATTGACACAGAGATGTAAGATTCGTAAAAGCTGATTTATAAATTATATTATTAAATTATTATTATATACAAATATTATCTTCTTTTATATTCATAGTCCAAAGATAAAGTCTTTTAAACAAAAACACTATAATTTATCTTACCAAAGTAACACATTTTAATAAACTTTTCGAGATTAATTCCTAAACATTTTCGATGACAATATTTTATTAGTTATAAAAATCCAAAACAGTTAGTAGCTTTTGCGCTAAAACCAACTTTTTGTAAGACTTGATTTCGAATAGCTTTGTTGCTTTGTCGTATCAAAATTCCAACACCTTTCTGTGAAATGTGCTTTGAATGTCCAGTTTTATATTTTTTGTGCGGTTGGTAATGGGTATGGGTATCGAAATGGGGAATGTGCAATATGATATATGGGGCATTGCGAAATAATGCTATAAAAAACGTCAGGTACATAAAAACTCAGCACACAAGCAGCACTGCAAGAAACAGGTGGGGTGAAGTGCAGTGAAGGGAGTAGTATGGAGTAGATGAGGTCCATTAAGGTAGCACATAAATACATATGTTGGAAGCTGCTGGACTGAGTCCATTTAATTTCTGGCTAATAATGACAGCCATATAAAGTTATAGGTAGCAATACCGGTACGAAGTCATTGTTTGTCGCGTGATAACTTCATTTTCATAGCCATTATTTGGTTGGGATACGCGGAACGAACGAACGAACGCAGCGGGTTATCCCACAGGGTGAACTGGAACGAGACTCCTCATCCATATGCCTTACTGAGTTGGCGGTCTACACCAGAGGAGCACACTGTCAGCAGTATATCAAACTAAGTCTGATTAACTATCGAGCATAGATATGCTTATGGATATCGATAGTTGGGGTCTATACACGTACATATGTGTGCCAAAACACTTTGGCTACTCCACTGAAATTCCTTAGAAAACCAGTGTGTAGACTGCAGACTGTGTAGACTGTAGACTGTGCAGTGCCTGATTCAAGGAGTTAGCTGATGCTTCCAAGCGATAGCGAAAATTTATGACTTCATTAAGGTAACAAGCTAATATGTTTTAAACATCTCTGGAACTGAAACTGAAACTCAAATTGAAACAGAAACTGGGTTGGGTTTTTGGAGTATTTTGGCTTTTGGGTCATTCGAATCGTTTAAGGAGTTAATGTTGTTGTTGTTGTTGTTGTAGTCGTTGACCCATTTCAAATGGATTACCCACATGCATAAATAGTTTTGGCCACTAAACGCCTCACCTTTGCATCGTTGTGGCAAAAAGATTTATGTACTTCTTCCACAAACAGTCTGTCCCACTGTCCACATGTACATCTGTTTCGCTGCTCCACTGTCTTAGTGTCTCACTGTCTGTCTGTCCGGCCGCCTATAAAAGCCGCAACGAATACCAAATGAGCTGAGCATAGTGAAACAACAGGCTTTAACCCTTTTTTACGATTCGCTTTGCCGTTAAAGGAACTCTTTTAGCCATGGCTAACAGCTTGCTCACCTCAACTCTCTCTTCATCTCTACTCTCTCCTCTCGCCTAGTTCTTTGCAGTCTAGTGGGAATTTAGTTGTTACAACGTGAGACGTTGTTAACTTGTTGCACTCCAATCAAATTACAATTTGAGCTGGCAATTAAATTGTGGAATTTTTTAGAAATTACTGAAAAATTCCCAATAATTTGTAATGCCTACAAAAATTTTAAATATTTATTTAAAAAATTAGAAATAAACCTTGTAAGTAAAATGATAAACTTGATGAATTATTAATTTTTTTATTTTATATAATATTATTTTTAAACCCAATTTTTTTTTTAACTTATACCCAAAAAAGAACTTTAAAGTAAGTTAGAAATTTCTTTGATTATTGTTCGTTAAGACTTCTACTAAATCATGTGGCACTGAGTAACACAACAGGAGTCTCAACTCATTTCTGTGCTGCAAGAAAAACATATATAAAAAATATCTATACATATATATATATGTGTATATATAAGAAATGAAATCGTTAAAGCCACTTAAAACTGTCAACTTAGCATTGATTAACGAGCTTATAGCATGTTTATTTCACGATCTTTTTTGGCCACATAATTCTCCACGCAGTTCTTTATAGAGCTTTTGTTGTTGGTGTTGCTGGTGTTGCTGTTTGCTGTTGTTCCCGTCACCGCAAGTACAACTGACAAGTCTTTTTATGATCGTTGCCTTAGCGTCTAGGCCGAGAGAACACTGGACGCTGTCAAAGTACACTTAAAGCCACCTGGCTTTGCCAGTACGTTATGCTACTAATAGCAGTGGCGCTTTGGTGGGCATTTTGTGATTTAATTATAATACGCTATAAATATTTAAGCCCATTTTTTAGTGATAAAGTTTTGCGTTCTATTGGAGTCGCTGGCAGCGCACGTTTTTAAAAGTGACCTAAGGCGCCAAAGCACAAGCGACCTCTAGCGGTTTAAGAACATACTAACTGCTGAGCAGCTGAAGTGTGGTGAATTGTTGTATAGCGCGTAATCAACTTACCTCGATAAGTGCTAGAAGTGTTAATCGGCCCACCGCCACTCGTGCGAGTCTTTATTTATCTTATCGACTGAACAACGCAACACGCTTTAGTTGAATTTATTTAAAATAAATTGTTTTTGCAATAAAATGGCTGTGCTACCACCAGATCCTGTGTTCAGTTTACGTTGCCCCGAAATGAGTGCCGTGAATTCACTGTGCTTCCATGAAAGTGAACGCCTGCTGGCCGGCACATTAAAAGGCAAAGTTTTCCTCTGGGATCTACAGGTGAGCGAAAACAACAACAGCAACAATGACGATAACGATAACAAAACTTTTGCGTGTGGCAGACAAACAGATCGGCGCTGCACTTTGAGGTGGGCAGTGAGCCAATAACGAATCTGCATCATACAAAAGAGCATCTAGTGACGCAGGAGAAAGGTGGCGCCATCACCACATATTCAATTAGCAACAGCAGCTATGTGAAGGAGCGCAGTATACCGGGAAATCATTTGGGTTATTGCCGCAGTGCTCTGCATATAAATCCAAATAATACAAATGAACAGCTGTTGTTTTATCCGTGTGAGGAATCCTCAATTGGTGTGCTGCATGTTACGGATCCGGCTGCACCCACACAAATGCTAACACCCGATGATCCACAGCTGCCAAAACTGGGCAGCGTTACCTGCTTCAAACCCTTCGAGTGCGCCTCGCAGCTCTTTCTGCTCGCCGGCTATGAGTCCGGGCACTTTCTCACCTGGGATCTAAGCTCTGGCGTCATGATAGACTTTATGGACTTGGCCCCAGAGGCTATGACTGTGGACTATGATCCAATTACGAATCGTGGCATTGTCGCTGGTGCCAGTAAGTAAAAGTCTCCAACTACATTTATATCTTGATTAATGATTCCCCTCCCATAACTCGTTAAGCCGACAAACTGACCACCTTTAGCTATCAGCGTCAGTCCATGCAGCTGCAGCGCGGCTCGGAGCTGTGCATCAAGAATCCCGGCGTCAATTGTGTGCGCATTAGAGCCGATCAGAAAGTCTTTGCCAGCGGTGGCTGGGATGGACGCATACGCATCTTCTCGTGGAAGAGTCTGCGTCCCCTTGCAGTGCTCACCCAGCACAAACAGGGTGGCGTCATGGACTTGGCCTACTCCCCACAGCCGGTGTCCATGTGGCATGCTCCCATTATGGCTGCAGCTGGCATGGATGCTCAGATCTCACTCTGGGATCTCTATAATTAACATTTCGCCTTTTTGTTTTATATATTTTTACTCTAAGTGTTACAGTTTGAGTTTATACATTTTTGACTGAACAATTTCGTAGGCAGCTGTATCATAGTTTAATATCCCGATTAGTATTAATTAATAAATCATTATGAATTCCCAAATGAAGTGAAACTTAAAAACTATGTTATTGTAGTTAACAAATTTTACAAAATATGAAAGTTTTTCTTACTAAGTATTGATTTTCAATAAAACAATCGTATGACAGCTATATGTTATAGACGTCTAATCTTAACCAAAGTTGGTAAGCGTGTGTTCGTGGCTGTCATGCACTTGATCTGTGGGTTTGGTTAAAATATATTTAAAAATAAGAAAGTTTTTTTTACTAAACATCGATTTTCAACTAAACAGTCGTATGACAGCTATATGTTATAGTAGTACGATCTCAAGCAAAGTTGAAGAACATGTGTAAATAGATGCCAAATATAAAATCTGTGAGTTTGGTTGAAATATCTTTAAAAACAGAAAAATTTTCACTACCAAGTGTTGATATTCTGTTAAACCAACATATGACAGCTATATGTTATAGTATTTCGATTCTTACCAAAGTTGGTAGCCGTATGCTAGTGGATGTCAAACAACAAATCTGTAAGTTTCACAACTATATCTTCAAGAACCAAAAAATTTTTCATACTAAAACTATTTGATTACTGAATCATGCCCATTCCACTCCAAAGTTTTATAGCTTAGCTTACCCATAATAATCCAAAATTCCCCCTCAAATTAAACTATACATTTCTTTAGCATTTCATTGTGTTTCTCACATTTAATAGTGTCGTTAGTAGTAATTTAATTTTGTTTAATATTAGAAATAATTTGTTTGTTTTCAGAGCAACGCCACGTGGTTGGAGTACAAAAATACATGTATGTATATAATAAGTATATATATATAAACTATAGCTACTATATGTATGTTTATAGATTAGATAATTCTTTAAGTGCACACTACTACTGACTCAACTCGTGTAGAATGTGGGAGAGCACACCGCTGGCCTCCACATTGCTAAAGGCCACATTGGCTAAATGTGGCTCATAGCGTTTGAGGCCACGTTTTGCGGTTGAGGTGTTATTGACCAGATTTCGTAGTATCAATGCAGCCGTTAGACGTATACTCTTTGTCACCGGCCCCTCGTTCTCGTCCATTAGCTCCTTGGAGTTGAGAAAGTCGGCGGAATGACGTTTAATTGCCTGCAATGCGGATGTGCCCACAGCAGTGGCTGTAGTTGTTGTTGCTGCTGCTCCAGCTGCTGTTGGGTTTATACCGCCTGCTGCTGCTGCTGCGGCTGCTGCTTGTGCATTTCCCGCATTCCGCACAATGGTGACAGTTGGTTGCGTTGGCGCCACATTATGTATGCCAGTGGCCAGACGACGTTGCGCACTGGCACGCAAATCATCCAGCGCCAAATGCCGATCCACCAGATGTGTCATGAGCGAATAACGTTTCCGTGCAATATTGTCGCACAAACTGGGACCACTGCCCCACTGGCAATAGATTTCGGCACCAGCATCCAAATGATCTGGACAGTGCACATTGCAGACGTGATGTTGCAGCTCATTGAGTGACTTGAATTTGCGACGCGGACAATTGCGCCAATCGCAAATGTACAGCCAGTTGACATCGACGGGCACAGCGGCAACAGCGGTGGGTGGAGCAACTGTCGCAGCAACTGTTGCTGCTGCTGCTGCTGCAGGATTAGCCACAATGCTGTTAACTGTGGCAGCATTAGCAACTTGCTCAGCTGGTTTAGTTTCTAAGCTTGGATTGGCTTTGATTTCGCTGCTGCTGCTGTTTGTCTGCTGTGCGGGTAGCTTCTGCACGGGCAACTGTTGCTGTTGTGGCTGCTGTTGCTGTTGTGGCTGTGCAACTGTTGGCAGCTGCTTCTTGGCTATGGGTAAAGCGGGCAGCGCTACTTTCGGTTTAACTGCTTCGCTTAGCTGTTGGCAAGAGAGTAGAGTTAGAGTTAGCATAAAGTATAAAAGTGTTTCTCTGCTGTGGACTCACCGATATCTTTTGTTGTATGATCGAGGGATGATGTTGCTGCTGCTGTTCGAGCACATTGCGTATGTGCTGCTGTTGCTGCTGGACCACAGCTGTTGTTGCTGCTACTGCTGCTGCTGCTGCTGCCGGTGTTGGCGGTTGTGTGGTGATGATTGTCTGTGAGTTCAGTTGACTCTGCTGCAGTGGCGCCGCTGTTGCTGGTGTCTGTGTAATGAGCGTCGTCTCCTTGATGCCACCCAAGAGTATCTGTCGCTTATCAGTTGCTGCAGCTGGTCCAGAAATGATGTGTTGCTGTATAATGGACTGATGTTGCTGCAATTGCGGTATAGCAGCTGTCTTGGTGGCAACAATGCCAGCACGTTGCAACTGTGGCGACTGCACGATAGCGGGTTGCGGTTGATGCAACTTAATTGTTGCTGGTATTTGATTGAGTTGCGATAAAAGCGATGGCGACATTTGACCAGCACCCAATGCTGCAGGCACCGCTCGCTGTGGATTTATGAAGATTTGTTGCGGCTGCAACTGCTGCTGCTGCTGCTGTTGTTGTTGTTGTGGACCTTGGGCGGTTGTTTGTGGACGCGACTGTACTCCAGCCGGTGCTGTGGTTGTTGTCACCAGCACCTGTTGTCCCTGCGCTGTGGTCATGATTACCTTTTGTGTGCCTGGCACATTGGATGTGCTTACACCCGGCGGTTGCTGCAAGATGATGATTGTCTTGGTCTGCTGATTGTGCTGCGGCTGTGTTTGTGTCACCAGCAATGTGGGCGGGGCAGTGGGCGCATTGGCACTGGGCGCTGCTGACACTGGCGCCGTCTGTTGTGCCACCAAATACGTTTGTCCCTGCTGATTGGTGGCCAGCACATATTGTGTTTGTGTTTGTGTTGGTTGCTGCTGCTGCTGTTGCTGCTGTTGCTGTTGCTGTTGCTCCGTCTTCTGCTGCAGTATTACGGGCACTGTTTGCAGTCCCTGATCGGTTTTAATGGTTGCCGTGGTGGCCAGTTTAAGCTGTGGCGGTGGCGCAGGCGAATTAACAGCTGGAAAGATTAATTGCCGCTGTGCCGGCTGCACTTTGGCCGGTATAAGCTGCAATTGTTGCTGCTGTTGTTGTTGTGTTTGCTGCTGCTGCTGTTGTTGCTGCTCCTGATTGGACTGTGCTGCCAGTGGCGGCACATCGTCCAGATCCTCATCTTCTAATATGGAAGCAGCCAGATCTGCATAGAGATTCGCTGCATTCTTGGAGGGCGTCACTTGCGGTTCCTCCTTGTTGGCAGCAACATTGCTGCTGCTGTTGCTGCTGTTCATGTTGCTGCTGTTCATGATGCTGCTGCTGTTCATGTTGCTGCTGCTGTCCATGGCCAGTCGCTTGTTCTGCTGCTCCTCATCGATGGTTAGCTTGCGCTTTGCTTGTATAATCAAAGTGCGTCCTTGTGCATCCTTCGTTAGCACATTGGCTCCGCTCAGCGGCGCCAGCGGCGGTGGTGCAGAATCTGTTAGCGGTTTCTTCTCCAGCGTCAGCTGTGGATGCAATGGCTTTATGGTGGTTTGACCCACTTTAACTGGTGTATGCTGCATCAGTGGATTGTTAACGAATGCACTTATGGCCGTAGAGGTCACTTTAATGGGTTGATTTGCGGTGGCAGTTGTAACCGCTGCTGTGGTGGCCACCAATGCTGGTGGCTGTGGTTGCGTTTGTGCCTTTTGTGCCTTCAACTGACGCTCATTGACCTTGTTGGCCAGCAGACTCTTGATTAGCGATGAGCTGGGAGTGGGTGTAGCTTGTACTTCCTCTGTAGCGGTATCTCCTGCGGTTTGCTCCGCTTTCGTGGCATCCTTTTTGAGCACAACTGTTGCAGTGGTTGCTGTTGCTGCTGGTGTTGCCGTTGTTACTGCTGCTGCTGCAACTGTTGCTGCTGCCGCTGTCTTGTGCTGCTGCATGGGCAACGGCTGTGCACGCATTCTGATGCCTATGTAGTGTGTCCCAGGCAGATCAGTGCCATCCACTTGACGCACTATGGCCGGACCCACAGTGGGATTGAAGATGAGACGCACGAGACGTGGAAACTGCAAACGATTCACCACCGAATGTTTGCCTGCCTTTTGGCAGTGGGACAAGTAGATGGTGTACAGCTCCTGCTGCTCCACACGATAGTCGTGTGCCGTGTTGCCCGCACGCTCATAGTTGGCGCCCAGCCAGGCCAACGCATATGTCTCATCGTCGTGGGTGAAGCTCTGCGGGGCAGAGGGCGCTACTGGCAGAGAGGCAGGCGAGGATTGCACAATCACAGCAGTTGTTGCAGGCGGTGCAGGTGGTGGCAGTTGCACTTGCGGCAGACTCGGCACTGGTAGCTGCACCTGCGGCAAACTGGGCACAGGCAGACAGACAGCCGCGGCAGCGGGTAACGCCAACTGCTCCACTGGCGGTGGTGGTGGTGGATTCAACACTTGCACTTGTGTGGGCGTAGGAGGTGGTAGTGCTGCTATGGTTGCGGGTTGTGGCTGCTTAACAGTCATCATGGTGGTCAACTGATTGCTGGGCGGCATGCTCTGTGCCATGTTGGACAACATATTCCCTGGCACCACCTCCACCACACGCATCAGTATGCAGCCAGCAGCGCCATAGGATTGCGCTTCCACAGTCAACAAAGCTACCAGTTGATCCAGCAAGCCACGCACCTGCATCAGCATTGAACAAGGACGTGCACCCAGACCACTCAGCGCATAGATGGCTTCCAGTGTAAAGATGAGCAGCATGACATCGGTGAGAGACAAGAGCAGCATTACACGCTGATAGAATTCCAAGCCCAAACAACGCACAATATGCTGAGCATTGCCCTCGCGACCGCACAGCTTGTAGAGTATCTCCAGGCAGCTAATGATAACCGCACGATCATTGGATGCAATGCCCTCGCTGAGCGTGGAAAGCAGATTGCGTGACAATTCATCTGTAGTCGGATCCAGCAGCTCAAATTGCTGTGCCAGATTGCCAGCCGTTTCCAGAGCCTGTATGTGAATGTTGCCTACGGGGGGGAAAGAGTAGAAGAGTTAGGAAGAGTAAGCTTTAAAGGCAGCGCAGTTTACTCACTCCAACGCACATTCGCGCCCATCACCAAATAGCGCCACAGTGTGCGATTTCCCGCTAGCAGCGACAGATTCTCCTGATGAAAGCTTAGACTGCGCAACAGCTGCACAATTTGCAGCACACGTTGTCCAATGCGTTCATCTGTGCCATGACTGCGTCGCAGATTCAAAAAGTCCAGCTCAAAATCGAGTTCATCCGACTGCAGCAGTTGCAGATCATCACCATCCTTGCTGATCAAACCATTGTCCAGCCAAGCCTGCTCATCGGTATATAAATCCAATATTTGCGGCTTATCGTACAACAAATCCCGCCAGAAATTGAGCTTAGAGTGTCGTCGCATCTGCACACCAGCCGTGCTGTGACCATGTTGAAAGAGCTGTCGCATTGTATAATCCGCATAGACACCCAAATGTGCCAGCAGCACATCCAACAGCTTGGGACACTCGTTTAACTGGAGCGTGGGACGCGGTTCGTTGGCCATCAGTGTGCACACATTGATGGCAAAGTCCTGTTCATTGGGCAGCGGTGAGAGGAGCGAGAGTAGCAACTTCTCATAGCTGCTGTGCTTGTGCAGCTGTGTGGACATTTTATACTGCCGCCTACGCTCCACATTCACTATATGCTGACGCTGATTATAGGCCATGGGCACGGCTGTTAGTGTGGAGTGTGCATTGCCGAAAATGCTGCCCAAGCCACTGCCAGTGAGACCCATGCCACCAATGGCACCACCGGGAGCTCTGGAGCGTGCTCTACTCGCACTGGCGCCCAACTCGGCACACTCAATGGCCGCCTCTAGAGCCTCCAGCTTGTCGGGATCCTCGCCAAAGAATGTCAGACGTTCATATTTGTCCAAGTAGCGTCTGTAGATGTGCTTAATGCCAGCGGTGCCGTTAACACAACGCTCACGCAGCGTCTCCAGTGCACTGTACACCTCGTCCCACTCGTCACGCATGTTAACCTTGTTGAAGCCACCGCGTTCGGTCACCTCCTGATATAGCCGATATAGATCCACATGCTGTCCACTGATCTTAGCCGCCTGTGTCAGTGGTGTGCTATAAGATAAATAAGTTATTAATAACATATACTATAACGAATATTAAGTGCTGTTTGTAATAATCGATAAATCGAAAAATTCTACATCGATTAATAGCCAATTCTTAACACAGTTTTCTGTACTTGAATAATCAATATAACGATACAATGATCTTTCACACTATAATCAATTTAATTTGCATTACTAATTTAATTCAAGTTAATAAACAAATCTAGCTATTTACCCGCGACGTTCATGAAACTGATGCAGATCACGCCAAAATTCCTCCGGCGCACGCAGCTGTTTGCCAGCAGCAGCAGTCGTCGACTTGTCTGTGCTGTTGCTGCCGTAGAACAATTGCTGCTGGGACTGTTGTTGATACAATTGTTGCTGCTGTGTATTTCGCGTGCGCAGTGGCGTTAAACCAGCGCCAAGTTTAGCCGGCGTCAAATCATTTTGTGGCGCATTGTTGTTGTTGCCGCCGCCGCCGACAGAGGGAGATGCTGCTGGCAGCGATTGCAGCAATACACGCACACTATCAATGGAGGTCATGGTGCGTATTTATATTCAAAGGCAACACGAATTGTACATTCTAATAACTAATTACCACGCACACATTTAACTTATAGTAGTTAAATAATAATCAAAAAAAACAACTCAACAATAAATACAGCTACAATGCAAAGACGACGCGCTTCCACAAAACAGGGTTGCAATGCAAATGTGGCATATCGCTATGCGTGATAAATATCGATAAGTCTTTAAGCACACAGTGTTGCAAAGCACTAACAAATCGAACAGTAGTGCACTTTATTGGCGGCAAAATTTAAATTGGTTATAAACAATTTATTAAACAAAAATATATTTAACTATTTTAATGGGTTTTCTGCATTGGTTGGTCTAATCAGCATTTGTACTTTCTTCAGCGTATAAAATTGTTGCCAGGTGTGCCAGAAAATACCGTCAAGCCTGTCAAACTTGCTCTCAAAGTAAAGTCCGTTTAGATTTCTAAAAAGTATAAAGTTGTTTAACAAATTAAAAAAAAAATTAAATATGTAGCAAATTCCTACTTACGATCGAGAGCATTGATTGTACCACCAACCACCCATACGTTCCTTAGCACAATTAGCATAATATTTGTCATTATCCCGATCGAATGTGCTGAATTTCATATTTCTATTCAACTCCAAACTATCGCCAGCATTTCCAGAATACTCTCCCAAATTATTCAGTACGTAGTCATCGTCTTCACTACCAATACTAAAATTACTATAACGTGCATGAGCAATGTGTCCAGTGAAATTCTGTAAATGTATATATAATTCATAGGGTTGTGCCGCTGTCATACGATATATTTTCTCCAGTCCAATAAAAAAGTTTTTCTCAAGATCTCCAAAGCCATCTCGATAATCGCTCCAACTTCGATTAAAGTCTTCAGTATTATCGAGCCTCTGTTGTATAATTGTCCAGCCAGGACCTGCGATAGTTCCATCACAAATCACAGGGAACGGATCTATGCCAGAAACTAATATATCCTGTATATCCCATGTGTCCTTGATATTTAAGCAATTTCTTTCATAAATTTTATATTTTTTTTCCGCTTTATAATTCATTATCAGCATTTCGGCTGGAATTGGCATTGATGTTGTATTATATGTCTCAATAATACGTAATTTGGTTTCCAATGTTCTTATCAAATCATTTTTTTGCTCAATCATGTTTCTATATTCTTCCATTTGTTTTAGCAACGTTTTAAGTTTTTGAGAATCATTTCGAGACTGAGCGACAAGATGTACCATTAGATTCTTTAGCGTATTCAAATCAGCATCAAATTGTTCCTGATTTTTACATTTCTCCTCACGTTCTCTTATTGTTCGATCGCATATGTTCTCCTTGTACTTCAAAACTGCCAATTGGCTTTGTAGCACTGACATTTGTAGATTCTTTTTATCGCATGCTTCCAATTTGTTGTTCATTATCTCGGTGTTTTGCATCAATAAATTTAGACAATATGGCGCACATTCCGTATATTTGGGTGTCTTTTAATATACAAATCTTTTAGCACTTATTTATGCTTCAATTTAAAACATTATTTACCTGTTCAACATTTTCTGCTAGGATTCTGGTTATTGCTAGTACTGCTAAAAGCAGCGTTACAATATAGCCTATCATTGCGTCTGAACTGCGTTGTGCTACTAAATAATTTAGTTATAGCTAAGCTTGTGCTAAAATATTATACTGATAAGTGTTTTTTATAGGGTCAGAAGTCAGCAGAGCACTATCTACATTTGTTTAATCATAACGCATTGACTGTGCAGCTTGCTCTCACGCTATTTTCATTTGCTTACTAAAAACATTTGCAATTTACTTAAAATGTGTATTTGGCCTGCCATTTGAAATTGTTTAAATTGCCGCCTTAAAAAAGCTGCAGCTGGTCACACTTTTTGTTTCAGCTGTGTGGTACCTGCCGTTGCAGCCAGCAATCGATTACTATAACTATCGGTTATCGTATACATGTGCGCTCCGAAAGTTAAATAACACTTGATATTAGTTTTAAAAGAAATAAGCAGCAAAAATTTCTATTTTGTATAAACAAAGTGTGTTAAGATTTTTGTTACAAAAAACAAATATGAGTGTGCGTGCATTTGGTGGTCTACTCAAAGCGCGGCAGCTGAGCCGCTTGAGCAGCTTGTGCCGGCAAACAAATCGTGCGGCAAGTTTTGGAACAGTTCCAATTGCAACGCGCTGCGTGCCACAAGGTGAGTTTGCAGTATGTACTTTGAAAGGCTGCTTAAAGTTGTCGTTTTTCTTTACTACAAAGTGAACTGGTCTACGCGCCGCTTGGCCACGGCTGCACCAGAAACTTCCAATGTGGACAAACATGAGTTTCAAGCGGAGACGCGTCAACTGCTGGACATTGTGGCACGTTCCCTTTACTCGGATCATGAGGTCTTTGTGCGTGAACTCATATCGAATGCCAGTGATGCGTTAGAAAAGTTTCGCTACACAGCACTGAGCACCACAGATGAATCACAGTTGGCGGGCAAAGATCGTGCGTTGGAAATACGCATAACGACAGATAAACCGCAGATGCAGCTGATCATACAGGACACAGGCATTGGCATGACCAAGGAGGAATTGATTAGCAATCTGGGCACCATAGCACGCAGTGGCTCCAAGCAGTTTCTGGAGCAACTGAAGCAAGATCCCAGCAGCGCACAAGCCAGTTCCAATATCATAGGACAGTTTGGTGTGGGTTTCTATTCATCCTTCATTGTGGCACAACGTGTGGAGGTGTATACACGTGCCGCAGATCCCAAGGCAAAGGGATTACGCTGGTCCACCGATGGCAGCGGTTCGTATGAAATAGAGGAGGTGGATAATGTGGAGCATGGCACCAAGATTGTGCTGCATTTGAAAACCGATTGCCGGGAGTATGCAGATGAGGATCGCATTAGAGCTGTGATCAAGAAATATAGCAACTTTGTGGGTTCACCCATTATGCTGAATGGCAAGCAGGCGAATGAGATTAAACCCTTGTGGTTGATGGATCCACAGAGCACCAGCAAGGAGCAGCATCAGGACTTTTATAGGTTCATCAGCAATAGCTTTGATATGCCACGATTTACACTGCACTACAATGCCGATGTGCCGCTGAGTATACACGCTTTGCTCTACTTCCCCGAGGGCAAGCCGGGATTGTTTGAAATGTCCCGGGATGGGAGTACGGGTGTGGCTTTATATACCCGCAAAGTGCTCATACAATCCAAGACGGAACATCTGCTGCCCAAGTGGCTGCGTTTTGTCAAGGGTGTGGTGGACTCGGAGGATATTCCACTCAATCTCAGTCGTGAGCTGCTGCAGAACAACAGTTTGATACGCAAACTGTCCAGTGTCATCTCCAGTCGTGTCATACGCTTTCTGCAGGAGCGTGCCAAGAAACAGCCGGAGGAATATGAGGCATTCTATCGGGATTATGGACTGTTCCTCAAGGAGGGCATTGTCACCTCCTCGGACAATGCGGAAAAGGAAGAGATTGCCAAGCTCTTGCGCTTCGAGTCCTCCAAGTCCACAACTGGACGCATTTCACTCGAGGAATACTACAAGTCGGTGAGTGAGGAGCAAAAGGACATCTACTATCTGGCTGCTCCAAATCGTGTGCTTGCCGAAGCTTCACCTTATTACGAGAACCTCAAGAAACGCAATGAACTGGTGCTCTTCTGCTATGAACCCTATGATGAGTTGGTGCTGATGCAATTGGGACAGTTTAAGAGCAAGAAACTCGTTTCGGTTGAGAAGGAGATGCGTAATCATTCCAATGATCCAGCTGCCCTCGAGGACTTTGGCAAGGATGGTCTGCTGAGCTCAGAACTGGATACACTCATACCCTGGCTGCAGGATCAGCTCAAGGGTCAGGTGGCCAAGGTGAAAGCCACCACGCGCCTGGACTCGCATCCCTGTGTCATCACCGTGGAGGAAATGGCTGCAGCTAGGCATTTTATACGCACCCAAAGCCATCAGCTGCCCGAGGAGAATCGCTTTGCGCTGCTGCAACCCGAACTGGAAATCAATCCCAAGTAAGATAGAACCTCTATTGAACAAATCCCAAGCTAGTCTAACTCTCCTTCTGCTCTTTCTTTATAGGCATCCCATTATCAAGAAGTTAAACTCGTTGCGGGAAAGCGAACCGGAGCTGGCTCTACTGATAACTAAGCAGCTGTTTGCCAATGCTATGGTGGGAGCGGGTCTGGCGGAGGATCCTCGCATGCTGCTCACCAACATGAACACACTGCTGACAAAGGCCCTGGAAAAATACTAAACTCAGTTCACCATGTATAATAGTTACAAAATTTTAAATTACCCAAAACTATGCAATAATTCAAATTAGTTTTTAAAAGCATTACACATTATACCAAATAAATATATAAACACAAATATAAACACGTTACTAAAAAATCAAAGTTTATTTAAAGTACTAAAAATGCTAAAACCTATATGGACTAAAATGTAACAGTTTTGTGCCAAAAGTTACAGTAGTAAGCGCCACATATAATATTGTACTGAAAAAAAATTTAAATTACTTAACGCTGTGCATTTATTTAATATTTTATTAAATAGTTAAACATACAAATACCAAATAAATATAAAAATGTAGATTATAATACAAAAATACTATACACTTAAAAATACCAAATACCATTTATACCCCTTTCACAGCAGTGCTGCAAAACGCCGATAAGCACCAAATATCGATAGAAAGTGACTTTGCAGCGCTGTGCTAAAACCGCCCCCGTGACTAAAGTTTATAAAAGAAAACGAAAACTAACCGTAGGAGTTCAGTGCCGTATCCAAAAGCAGAGCGTGCTTTAGTCGCCCAGCAGAGCAGCAGCAGCAGCCAGCAATTAAAAACCCGAAAGGCCAGCCACAGAAGCGAATTTGCTTTAAATTAGATTTCTAATCACGTGAGTGAAAAAAAAAAAAACTCTGTAATCACTAAAGTCATATGAGAGGCACAATCAACATACATAAATACAAAAACCAGAATGCTGCTACGAACTCTACTTAAAAAAAAAAACAAATATAATAATAAAGCAAAAAAAAAAAAGTCGCTAGCAAAGAAATTTTTGTACAATATTTTCTGCCACGACATACACACACACACATACACACGCATGCATACATAGTACAGTAATGGCAATGAGCGAACTGTGCATGCGTGTATGTGTGTGAGTGAGTAAGTTGCTCACCAAAAATTCACTCAGTAACTGAAGGTGCATAAAAAAAAAACGACGAAAAACGCGCAAATTTTTTTGCCAAATGTGTTTCAAAAGCCAAGTTTTAAATAACTCATGTGACTCGGCGTAAGTGTGTGTGTGTGTGTGTGATTTTCCAGCGCGTTGTCTCATTGCCAATTGGACTTTTTATATGTGAGCTCATTCCGTCATGCGCTCGCACACACACACACACACACACACACGCACACACAGAGAGAGAGGCACATGACATGAGAGCGTCGCACTCAACAAAACTCAACTCGAGCAAAAAATTCAATAATTGTGAGTGCTTTGGCTCTCGGTCCTCGCGTCGTCGCTCTCATCACTCACAAAACGTTCGTCGTCGTAGCAGCATTGTGGTTCGAAAAGCAGCGCAAGATTTTTTTACATACTCAATACATATACATATAAATATATATATATATACATATACATACATACTATATATTGTATATGTGTTATAATAATACTTTGTTCAAATCGTGCCGATATACAACTTAATAATAATAATAATCAAAGTGCAATAAGCTACAAAACAATAAAACGATTTACAAATTTCGATTTTCATTTTGTAGCCCCAAAACACACAACAACACAAAAAAAACAAAAGCAAAATGTCTGCAGTTACTGAAATCAACCCGCAAAACCCCATCTATGGCCCCTTCTTCGGTGTTATGGGCGCTGCGTCCGCCATTATCTTCTCAGGTGAGTTTTTCTATCCTACTACAACTACTCCTTCAACACGCAGCAGCGCTGCATGCGTAGAAAAATCGAACATTTTGTGGCGTAAATGCTAGAAGAAGAAGCAGAGTAAAGAAAAAGAAAAAAAAAAAGTACCCATGTAGATACGTTTAGTAGGTGGATAGAAAGGAAGGAAGGGGAAGCGGCAGAGAGCGGCAAGTGTACAAAAATTCAATACACATACGTGTTTACGCTCGTGCTTGTGTTTGAGTTTGAGTTGATTCCAAATGCGCGTGACTAGCAAAAAAAAAAAAAAGAAGAAAATTCCATGTTTTTTGAGACGCAAACAGTTAATAACACACATATGAAAAGCCAGCGACAACCCTTATTACATAAAAAAAAGTACAATTATTTTAAAATGTTTTGCCTATTTAATTGCTTTTATTGCAAAAACACAAAAATGCCAGCATCGAATTTAGAAATTTTTGCTGTCTTTTTTTTTTTTTTCAACATGCTAAAAACGGCATTACTCATACACACACAACAGCAAAACACTGAGCGGCAGATAAAAGTTGAGTAAAAGAGCGGAAGAGTGAGAGTGCGAGTGAGAGATAGCGTTGCGCACGCTCTTGTGTTAAGCATTGTTCTCTCATTTGTGTGTGTGTGTGTGTTTGATTGAGAGAGCGCAGAGTTACGGCTTTTTCGTGAAGTTTTATGACGCGAAGCTTGCTTTCCTTTTCACACAACAGTCACAAGACCAACTTTTCGCTGGTGTTGCCACACTTGAGTAATTTTGTGCTGGCTTGATTATAGCTTTAGTCAGCTTTTAGGGCTTCCTTACAATATAATGCAGTAAAAATATTTGTGTAACATATATATTTATCATATTTATCACGTGTATGTAAATAACAGTCAGCTGATTATACCTTTAGTGATACCTATATGTGATTTTCAATCAATCGCCCAATTGTTATCTGATCGAAATATTCCCCCAGCACTGTTTATACACGTACAATCATGTGCTACGCATTGTTCATGCTTCTTCACACCAATTTTAAGGTATCACAATATCAGTGAAGCGTAATAATAAACGTAATCACATGTCTCTAGGTCTCTACACAATTGTTACCTCAAGACGAAACGATCCATCGCGGCGTATCACATGCCAGCTAAGGTTTCTTTTTTTGTAGCGCTTATCAGTGGGCCATACATTTATACTTATTTACCCAACTTGGCTGATAAGTGGATTATTTACCAATAACTTGACAATGATAAGATAATAACTACCCTTTGTCAAAGAAAGCAGCACACAAATGTTAAGAAATAGCAAAATGTAGCACGCGCTACTTTTTTTTGAATTCAGTAGAATGAATTGAATATAGTGTCTGAATGCTAAATGTTTAGACACGAATATTTGTATTACCAACGATTATAACATAATTATTATGTCATGCATCAATCAATTCAGTCTTGTGATTTGCAAAGCAGCGGCCTTAAACAAACTTTGTTTGTTTTCGGATTTTGTAGTATTTACTTTTGTAGTTAACGTGTGTGTTCCGCTGTGCTGCTCTATCAAAATTTATAGATACCGCTACAACGTCTTGACATGGCAACCGTGTGTTATCTCAGCTGTTATATAATAAAACGTCAACAGCATAATTCATTTTAAGCCCGTTTTTCCTAGTACACATCAACCTGCTGCTGCTGCTTACTAACAATATCAATGAATGGACTTTAGTTGAGCTGGTCTGGCAACGCCGCGATCAAATGAACCGTACCAGAGAGCGGCAAATAGAGAGAGAGAGCGAGAGAGAAAGCGCTCATTTAAAGCTCGCACTTGCAAATAACAAAAACACAAACAACACTTGCATTCTTTTTGCTCTGACTAATTCTGACTCATCGGCTGTCAATTTCATTTTGAGCTGAACTGCAGTTAACACAATGGGCGTTGTTTTGAGTTTTTATCTGTTCGGTAGCAGTAGCAGCAGCAGTAGCAGCAGCAGTGTTTCATTGTTCATCACTGTTAATCATTTCAGACAAATCCTTTACACACACACACACACACACATACTTATAACGGTTTTACTACTCCCACAACAATTTTTTACTGCGCAAACTCGTTAGCCAAATAGTAGTAGATACATTTACATATCAAATTGATAGTAAAACCTATAAACTACTATGCATAAGGCATTGTTTGCATGTGTTTTAATTATGTAAAAATTGCTAGTTAAAAGTCACGTGCCGAGGCTGCTTTTTTTTTTTTTTTTGTAATAATAAAAAGAGCCATAAGCATTAAAAATTAGCAGCAGCAGCTGTAGTTTGAGTGCAGTAACGACCCTGTCTTAGCTAAGATGTGAGAGCTGAAGGCGGCTATATAAAACGTGGCAACTCAAAAGTCACTCTTCCTCTCTCTCTCTTTCTCTATCACTGTGCATGAGTGAGTGTGTAGAAGCGGGTGGTTTATGGGGTGTGAGCTTAAATTATCTATTCATTTTTATCTGCTGCATTTGCGCTAATTAATAATAAAGTTGTAATTAATATGTAACACACAATTATCTAATCAAGCAAAGATTACGCATGACAGGCAAATTGTAAACACAAACTTTGCAATTTGTCGAGTGAGAAAGATTATGAGTAGAAAGCAAACATTTATTGAAATGCATATTAAATGCTTAAAAAATTTTATATACAATGCTGCGGTACTCCACTGTATATTGTGCATTCCAATAACATCTTTGACAAGCAACAACAACAATTCCCACTCTCTCACTTGAGCCACTTCTGATAAGATGCTGCTGCTGTCTTTGCTCTCTTTTGCTCATTTGCGCTCTGCGTATCTTTTGCTCTCTTTGCTCGTTGCTGCTGTGCGCACTCAACTGTGACGCTTCAATTTGTTGTAGATATTCACACAGAGAAATATATATATATATATACATACGTTTCTATATATTTTTTTTATTCGTTTTCGTTTGCTTTTTGCTACTTTCACATATAATTTATTTCTGCCTCACATTTTATATTTATCTTAAAATGTGCTGCTGCTTGTTTGTTTTTGTTTCTATGCTCTCTCTCTCTCTTGCTCATAGCGCACTCTTCCTCTTGTTGTTAGCTAGCGGTTTGTGTACTATGTTTTATATTGTTCCTATTCACAACGACGCCCACGTTACCGTCTGCCATGCGTCTGTCGCTTGAGATCAGCTAAAACACACTAAAAGGCCAACAACAACAACAAGTCAATGCCACATTTATTCATCATTTCAATTATATTTGAAAAATTAGTATTCATTACTTGCACATTTAAATTGCAAGCAACAGCGCTTTGCTGTTGATTTTGGTTTGGTGTGTACACACTGAAAGTCCTTTATACAGTCAGTGTCTGAAATAGTGATGCATGTTCCACACATCTCACAGCTGTTATCGCTGGCTGTTGTGACGTCTTTATGCTTGCGTAGAACTAAAGAGCCAGAGAGAGAGAGACAGCAAGCGACTAGTTTATTATCTTGACGTGCTTTTTATGGCTTTAATAAAAATTGCACCTGTTTTTAGAACTTATGTAAAAGCAAGGGAAACCTTTGCTGTATATGAATTTGTAGATAACGACTTAGAAATTTAAATAGCTACGCATTTTATGCAAATTTTCAATTATAATTTGGCATTTGGAAATTCCCAGTCTCGTTTTGTTTTTGTTTTTAAATGCTCTATAGATGTATCTTTATGTTTGTATCTTTTCATGCATAAGATATAGCAGCAAGAAAAAAATTAGTAGAGAATCAAAATTCAAGTACTTTCCGGTTTTTTATGGCACCGATGACGCTCTTTTGTGCGTATGACGTACATACGGACGGGTGTACGTGTGAGTGTACCTGAATCTAATTAATTGTTGCTGTTGTTGCTGTGTGACTTTGATAAAAAGACTTTATAATTTATTAATTTATTTGCTAGAAGCTGTACATCGCTTGTCGTTACTTAATTTTAAATGTTTCTACAACATTTAGCAAACCCTTTTAATTTGCACCCTTAATAGAATAATAGCGGATCAATTTGAATGGGAAATATAGAGTTTAATTAGCATTCGAAAAAAAAAAAAAAATCACATGACACACACACAGTGCCAATTAGCACTGGAAGTGACTGTAGCTCTGGCTCTCTTTATCTGCCTCTCTCGCTTTCGCGCACAGCTGTTATAACGTTAACTCTGAAACACACATACAGTCAAGGCATGCAGTTGTTGTTTTTGTTTTTAGCCAAACAGCAGCAGCAGCACTTTACTTTTGTACATCACTGTATGTGTGTATTTAATTCGATTTATTAGCAGTTCTCTCCACTCAGAAATCTACACACACACATACACTGCCACAAAAAACGCTGTTGTTGAGCTGTTTGAAAATTAATTTAACAAATACCATTGACCGTCATATGGAACTGGTTTTATATATTTCAATATTCAATGCGCGTGTATGTACATACAAACTCAGCCATACACCAGCATGTTATTTGGCAACTCTGGCAATTTAGCTTCTTTTTACATACAATACAATACACTACAATACACAATACAACTCTGTATTCAGTCGAGGTCTTATCAAATAAATATCGTCGTAATGAGTGAGCGTAGAGAGCGCAGAGAGAGAGAGATAAAACCCCAAGAGAAAACACTCGACAAACTCTGACTCTAGCCGATTGAGCAGTTATGTGCTTGCTTATGTGTGTGTGTGCTGTATTCGTGAGCGGCGACAAAAGTCATGTGACTGGGTAAAAAACTGTTACGCATTCATTTTACACAAAAATAACCCGCTTAACGTTCCGCTCTCCGTTATGTTAATAACAATTATATGTATATGTATTTTGAAAGTATTGTCCAGAATGCTCAATTATATGACCCCAAAAATATGAAAAACCTTATAAAGTTTGTTTCAAGGTTGTCCAGCCGGCCAGTGTAACCCTATTTAACCAAAAGCTGTAGCTTGGAATTGACTAGAAATACGAGCTTTAAAGCTTGATCGCACAATAGTTATGGAAAATTAAAGAATTAAAAATTTTTTTAATGTAACTTTAATTAGAAATAAAGATAGAAAGGGCTCTTAAATGGCTTAGTACTTAAATTTTGGTCAAGCGGTTTTATGCACTGCTTGGTTAATGTTGATATAGTCATATCTAGGGCTATAAAAACTGATCTAGAGTCATCCAAAACTTTCTATTTATATGTTCTTTCTTTAACTTATATGCTGACCACACTAATTCATCCAAGTTAGTATCATTCAAAGAACTATAAAATATTGCGATTTTTATGGGTAGTGCTATATTTTATTATTAGATTTAAATTTTTAATTGTAAGCTGTTTCTTTTCTTAACTGACTTTTGAGTACTAATAGACAGATGAAGCTCCAGATAGCACATTTAGGTTTTTATATAGAGATTTTGAAAAGAAGGGCCTAATTTATTTAAATAAAGCTAACTTATAATTTAATATATAATACGTGCCTTTGATTCTCCAATTAAGTCTATATATATTTAGGAGTAGATTCTTTATTTTTAAGTATTTTTTAGTACGATGTCACATACAGAGACGCATTTTTTTTTTTGATCTGTTAAACTATTTAAATGTTTGTTAAATTTTTACTAATTAATTTCTCTTATTTTTCTATTTGTAGCCCTCGGCGCCGCCTATGGCACTGCTAAGTCTGGTACCGGTATTGCTGCCATGTCAGTGATGCGCCCTGAACTGATCATGAAATCCATCATTCCTGTGGTCATGGCGGGTATCATTGCCATTTACGGTCTGGTCGTTGCTGTACTGATTGCCGGCCAACTGGATACGATCGCAACTTACAGCCTGTACAAGTGAGTATATTTAAGATGTGCTGCTACTTTATGGGTAGAGTTTACTAATTCCACTTGTAATTCCTAGGGGCTTCATCCACTTGGGTGCCGGTTTGTCTGTGGGCTTCTCGGGCCTGGCAGCTGGTTTTGCGATCGGTATTGTGGGAGATGCCGGTGTGCGTGGTACAGCACAGCAGCCACGTCTGTTTGTCGGCATGATTCTGATTCTCATCTTCGCCGAGGTGTTGGGTCTCTACGGCTTGATTGTTGCCATTTATCTGTACACGAAATAAATCAATCAATTCAACACACACAACAGCAACAACAACAACATACACACACCACACACACAACAACAACAACAACTTCAACAAAGTAGACAAACAGCCCAGCAATCAACAAAAAGAACAACAACAACAGCAAGATCAACCAACCAACAACAAATGCAAGTAAAAAGTGTATTAAACCAGAAGCATGTGCAAACAGTGTTGAAAAAGAAAACGGGTGGCAACTCTGGTGGCCGTTTGTATATAGCCAACAAAAACTATTGGACACCCGAGTTGCCAGAGATGGACAACAACAACAACAACATTTACCACCAACAACATTTAAACAACAACAATAACAAATTTACTTTGCTTTAAATTGGATGTGAAACGAATTGCAAATTGCTGGCGCGCGTCTGTTTAGTTTAGTTCTTTATTATTATTTCCGTTCAACAATCAACAACAACAACAACAATTTTTCGCAATTAAGTTCATGAAAGTTGTAATATCAAATATCAAATTTGTCTCTTATATAAAAACTCTATATAATACTTCTTATTATTTTTATCTTTTGCGCTCCACAAAACGTGTGCTCTTTGTTATTTGTTTTTTCCATTATTATATATTAAATAATGTTTAGTCTATATATGTAAAATTCGTTAAACAAAAAAACAACAAAAAAAAAACCAACAACTTAAAGTTTGTAAAGTAAAACAACAACAACAACAACAGCAGCAACAAAACACGCTGCAAACAAATTTAGCGAAAAAGGGCCAAAAATAACAACAAACAAATAAATAAATAACCGCCAACAGCAGCAACACTGGCAGCAGCTGTTTGAGCGCGTGCGCGCAGTCAATAGCGTTGCCACCCAGGCGAAACTAATGTGGTGCCGCGGAAGCTCACAACGGCAGGCAAAAACAACAACAGTTGTCGTTGGGGGTTAAAAACCACTCGAAGAAGAAGGAGAAGAACACTACTTGGCAATACTTCAACAACAACAACAACAACTACATACAATCATATACACACCAACACACACACACTCACACACACACGTGCATACAAAAAATGTAACTAAGTCCTATGTTTTATTTTTAATTATTGTTCAATTCTAAGAATAATATATTAAAAATTAATAATAATAAATTATATATATATATATTTATTATATATAATTATGATTTTTTTGTGATAAGAAAATACATAACAAAAAAAATTGTAATACGAAAATGCAAAACAACAACAACAACAACAATTACGGTATTGATATACATAATATATATATATTAATATTGAGAATGATATAAACAATTATACATATTAACATGAAAAAGTTGTTATAAACACAAATCAAGCATGAAAAAACCCGAATGAAAAATCATAGAAAATTTACAAAAATCACACACACACACAAACAAACACAATTTTTCCGCTGTTATTGTATAGTAAAGAAACAAATATTATATATAAAATATATATTATGTATAAAAAATATTAACATGAAAATGTAGTAGCAAAATTATGTAAAACAACAACAACAAACAACATCAAACGAAATGAAATGAAAAGAAACAAAAAAAAAAAAACTCACAACAACAACGTTGAAAAATGCAACAAAAAAATTGTAAAAACCCAACAAATTAGAAGTTATGCGAAAACCAAACCTTAAAACAAACAACAACAACAACACGATTCTGTACACACCACACTAGCAAATAACAAAAACAATTTGTATAGTATAAAACAACAACAACAACAGAAAGAGCAGAGAGCGCGCGCGAGCGAGAGAGAGAGCGGTGAGCAAATTCAGCGCAACTGAGAGCCGTTGTCAGCACTTGACAGGAGCGTATTTGAAGTGAGTGCGGGTTTGAGTGGAAGGCAATCGGCCCTGCCCGTTGGCCGCCGATGCATTCGTGATGCTGAGAACGCGGAGGTGACCAACCTGTGCAGGGTGTCTTCCTGCAGACCCTCTCTCACCGCCCACTGACAAATGCTGACTGCGGCTCTGCTTATATTTCGATAACAAATGCTACAAGAGAAACAAAAACAACAAACAACAAAACATGCACAAAAAAAGACAAATAACTAAAAATGAGTAAAATGTTTACGATGTTTTGATTTGTTTACATTTGATGATGCGTAATGTAGGTAAATGTGTAATTTGCTGGCTGCTCTCGCTCTCTCTCTATCGCACACAATCGATAGCTCTGGTGCACAATCGATTTAAGGTTTAACTGTAACTGTGTACTCGATAACATCAACTACAAAAGCAACAACAACAGACATTGTATGAAATAAATTGTAATTTCTAATTTCCAAAAAAAAAATAACAAACTCTTTTAATTGTTTTATGGGATTTTCGGGTGATGCAAGAATTGCCTTACATAAAAAAGCGTTTGGGATTTGAATAGAATTTTTTGGTCCAAATTTTTTTGTAGCAAATTTAGAAACTTTAGATGCAGAATCATTAATCAAGCCAATACCTATCCTAAATAGTATTTCTTACCAAAATCGGTTAAGTTTTGGCCAAGATAAGATGCAGAATCAACAAATATGCCAATACCTATCCTAAATGACATTTCTTTCCAAAATCGGTTGAGTTTTGGCCAAGTTGTGACAGTTTGAAATCTGAGAAATTTCTGAAAAAATGCATGCAAAAATGTGGATTTTTTGGTCCAAAATTTTTTGTGGCCAATTAGGAAAATTTAGATGCAGAATCAACAAATAGGCCAATACCTATCCTAAATGACATTCCTTACCAAAATCGGTTGAGTTTTGGCCAAGTTATGAGCTAGAAAAAGAAAAAGCTGAGCGCCTATAAGACTGCTATACTTACCTTCAGGTTCCGCCCCCATACATATCGTAAGTAAATAAACACTGGATGGAATTTCAATAGTATTTCTTGCCTCTATATATTTTCTTTTCTCAGCGTTTACATGTTTCTGTTACTGTCTGTTCCACTTGTACATACTAAGTTGTGTATATGTAGAGTTATATTATATATATATATATACTTATTTTTGTTGTTTGTATGAATGTACTTTTGATTACATTAGTTGCAATATGCGGGCCTTCAAACGATTCGAGTTTGAGGCCCCGAACTAAATGTCAAATCAATTTTGTTTGCTTAGCGAGCTCTAAAATTATTCATAAGTTCGGATTCTGAGATAACTCCATGTTGTAAGTATTTTTTCTTTGGAGATCAGTATCTGTAACAGCTTTGCGCTAAATTTTTATTAGGTTGGTAATTATAATATTATTATTTATTATTTTTATTAAAGCGGTTTTGCATTATTAGTTTATTAAATTTATATTATGGTATATATATTTGCTATATACAACAAATAATTGGGTTTAATGCTAAACTAAAGAAACAAATATATGCTATATAGTGAAACAAAGTCCAAATTCTCAAAAGCTAACGACGGGCAGTGTTGGAAAATTGCGAAAATTGCTTATAGTAGTTGTTTCTTCTGTATGCAAAATATGCAGTTAACCTATGTATTTTTTTTTTACGAGTATTATCTCTGTATCTCTGAATCTGTATACGTTTTTTTCCCTTGTTCCTTCTCGACGATAGCTAACCATACAAATTTTAAAATATATAGTTTCTTCTATACCATATTTCTTTTAGAAAACTTTGCTCGAAAAATTCCTATGTTATATGCTTCTTTTTTTTTTGCAAAAATCTGAGGTAGTTTATATATATATATATATACTTTTGTTGTTTGAAATTTTCTCTCTATTCGTTTTAAATGTGTGTGTGTTTCTTTCGGTACAAAATATGGTAGAATCTCATTTTTAGGCAATCCAAATAGTTTCATTACTTAATTTTGAGTGATTTTTGTTTTCCTTTTTTTTGGTTTTGTTTCAGAACTTCCAGGCGATTGTTAAAAGGTATTGCTTTCGAGTTATATACGTACGATTTAAGCCTATAACATTTACAAAATGCAACTTTGCCTCATCTATAAAAAGAATACGAAAATAAACAAAGTACCCAAAACTTAAAGGCGTTATCTACAATTAGCATTATATAGTATATATATATGTATATGCTTATAACTATAGGCTGGCGGCTAGGGGAAGTTGGGGACTACAACACACAGATATAGTTTTTACACATATGATATATAATATATATATATATATATATATACTTGATTTGGGAGTTACGCTTAGCTTTTGTGCGAAATAAGAATTACTGCAAAAGATAAGATCTGGATTTTGTATTGATCTTTACATTAATCAGTCGTTCTTATAACTGTTGAACTGTTGTTTTGTTGTATTCATTTCGCTTTTTGGCAGTGTTGAGTAATGTTTTTGTAATCTTAACTTTAGAAAACACTTGTAAATTCATTGGCGTAAAAAAATGATATATATATATTGTATATACATATAGTTAATTATTGTTTAAGGCAAACTCTTACTTGACCTTTCTCATATTTTGTATAATTAAAATCATAAATGAACAAAAATTTTTAAATTGTTAAAAACAAATTGTAATTGTTTATTGTTTTGATTTTGTTGAACTTTTTTTGCGTTTTTTGTTTTTCTTTTTCTTTTTTACTAAATGAATTAAATGTAAAATTAAAAATTATGCAGCAAACTATATATATATATAATATTTACATATAAAAAAAATTTGGACTACAAAAAAACTTAAAACATTGAGTCACATACATGAAAGTTATTTAATTAATTATGTTTTTAATTATTTTGTTTGTTTTTTTTTGTTTGTTTTTTAGCGATAAATGCTTCAAGTCTTATTCTTGTTTTGTTGTTGTTTTTTGTGCGATTTTTCTCTCCATTTCCAACAGTTTTTCTTTTTGTTTTCATAAAATGGAAGTTTTGGAATACATAGAAATTATGGAAGTAAAGAAAGACATGTAAACAAAATGATAAATGAAACAATATAGAAACATATACATCATATATAGAAATATTGAACATGATTTGGAAACAAGTCTTGTTTGTCTGCCGAGTGATTTCTCAGACACTTTCTCTGCACATTCTCTTTGTAGGCAGTTTTACGGAATTTACAGAGGTAATATTACAACTAATTAGGTGTACGATTACAATTACTTGTGTGTGTTTTTTTATATATAGTTAACATTATAAATAAGTATACTTAGGGTTAATCTAATAAAAATTTGTTAACGCCTGTTTAAATGTTTGTTTTGGATGATATTGAAGCGATTTGTATGTACAAGTTTTGTGGTTTGTGGTTTGGTTTATGGGCATTATCTATTGCTATATATATCATTTACAATTTATGGGGCGGGGCGGGGCGTGTAGCTGGGGATGGATACTTATATAAAAACTTGAAGTATGCATATATATATAAACTACTTGTCACTGTTTACTCGTTTGTCCTTTGTTTGGGATTTCTGTCTAATAATTACTTAAGCAAAATACTTTTCTCTATATGGGCACCAGTGCATCTGTTGGCACAACAAGCTGCTCTTTGTCTGCTCCTGCCACAATTGGTGTCGCCTTGGGCGGCTTGCGTGGATGCTTGCGTCGCTGTTGCATTTGCAACTTGGCAATGCTAAGCACCTGCTGATAACTGGACACTGTGCAGCTGCTTGAACTGATTGTGCCCGAGACACCATCATCATCATCCTCTTCCTCCTCCTCATCATCATCATCGTCCTCTTCATTGTCTTCCTCCTCTTCGTCGTCCTCCTCATCGCTATTGCCACACTCACTGCCACTTAAGGCATCGGCCTCCTGTTGCTGCTGCTGTTGCAACTGCAACTGCTGTTCGTTCACATTGTAATCATCAGCAAAGAGTTGCGCATCGTAGCGTAATCTGTAGGCGGTGCTCAGCAGACTGTCCACACGTGTCTTCTCCGACGGACGCATGTGCTTGATGTGCAACACCTTTGTATGCTGCCGCATGCGATTCGGACACTCGGGCAACCACTCATCCGAGATGCTATAAATAATTTTAAATTGATATACATTAGTTATAATTATTTAACATATTTAATTGAATTTATTTTCTTACATTTCACGCGGTGACCAGCGCACAAAGCACTCGTAGCTGCCTTCACTGTTCCGGCGTCGCATCAGACACTGACCCTGAAACGTTATCGCCTGTGCGCCATTTGTCAGCGTGCTAATCTGGCGCAGACGATGCTGCAGTCCCTCCATAATGCCAGTGTCAAAGAAATCAAACATGCGAGCTGCAAAGCAAAGGAGTTAAATATAAAGATTAGGATATTGAATAATACATAATTATAGTAGATGGAAAATGTAATAAAGATATAGAAATAGTTGTAGACATGACTAGATATAGTAGAGTTATAATTATGATAGTTTTTAGGCTTTAATTAATAAAGAACATTAACTATTCTATTTAAATGGCTTTGTTTTATTGGCAAAAATTGGGTTTTGCATCGCTGAGATGCTCTGAGTTTTTTGAGCTAGCAAATAGCCAAAAATCTGCCTGGATTAACGGGCGAAAATGCGCCATAAACAATCAAAAAACTAGGAAAACTAGCTGGAAAACTAGCAGGAAAACTGGTGAGTATGCTAAGTATGGATTCCCACTTAATTTCTATACAACAAAATCTAGTTAAAGCATAAATTTAGCGGCTAAATAAACAATGGCTTAACTAACATTTTAAACTGCTGGTTTAAATTACGTTTTTGCTTTTAAAACTGATGGGTTTTGATATAGTAAAAGCACATAAAACACAATTATAAATTTAAATCTGTCTATAAATATTTGTTGGTTTGAAATCGGACAGTTTTTGCTAGATTAAAAGCACATAAAACAAAATACAAATTGAAATCTGTCTATAAATATTTGTTGTTTTGAAATCGGACAGTTTTTGATATAGAAGAAGCACATAAAACAAAATACAAATTGAAATCTGTTTGGTTATCATAAGACTACGATCTATATAAAGTTTTTAAGAACGTTTATAGATATTTGTTTGTTTTGCTATAGTTCTAAGAGTACAAACTAAACTGTCGAATCGAATCCCTAGCTATACACTCTCTTATACAAAGAAGCATCCCAATTTTGGTGCTCACCGGAGAAGGGCTGACGACGATAGCGCAGTTTCTTGCCATTCTTGCGCAGTTGCTTGGGCACCGGCGGATCGGAGGTGCGTTTGTTGGTGCTGCCCTCTTTGGCATTGTCGGTGGCATTAAAGTGATTGTTGACATGCTTCTGCAGTGCCAGCTATATGGGATGAAATGGAGAGAGACACAAGTTAGCATTTGCATTGAGAGTGGGGAATGTGTTGCATGAATGGATGCACTCAACTTACCTGAGAGCCAAAACGCAGGCCGCAGCCCTCGACAATACACTTGAATTGCTTGGAGCCGCCGTGGGAGAGTACGTGACGCTCTAGCCAGCGGCGGGAACAGGATTCCTTGTTGTAGACCTTGCAACCGACCCAGAGGCAGGCAAAGGGGCCCGTTTGTGTGTTCACATGATGCGTCTGCATGTGATCCAAGAGCTTTGAGTTGCTCTCATGCTTCTTATTGCATTTGTTCCAATAGCAGACGCCATCATGATGACGTTTGGCTCCCTTGCCAGCTGCCCCTGCGCCCGCTGGAAAGCGTATAGTCTTGGGCTGCGACAAGATTGGCGATATGGCACATTTTGGCAATGATTTGCTGGTTATTTCGGCCAGCGTTGTATCCACCATGGCGGGTGTTGCTGGTGCCGAACAGGAGCCCGTGAGTGAAACAGAGCAATCATCGTTGCTGGGCGAGGCGGGTGGTGAGGTGGTTGCATTGCTGCTGTCCGAGGCATTGCAACTGTTGCTGCTACCAGACGACGAAGAGGCGGCTGCAGCGCAAATGGATTTCGAGGAGCTACAAAATTGAGTTGAATTTAGAGAGTATTTCCAATATATTGCTGCTGTGTTCACTTACATGGCATCTGCAATGGAATTGCTGCTTTCACTGTTGCTCAGACTGCCGCCAATGCCAGATTCGGGTGTGAGACGCTTGTGTGTTGCTGTCTCTGAGGATGCCACCGATTTGTCCTCATCCTCCTCATCATAGTTGCTGCAGAGTAGTGTTGTGGCTGCAGCAACTGTTGTGGCAGCAGCAGCAGCAGCAGCGGAGTGTGTTACGGCAGCCACTGCTGTCGGCAGCATTGCTGCTGCTGTCTGTGAGCAATCCTCGGTGGCACTGGAATTGCAGGAGGATGTCACCATTTCACTCAACATATCCTGTTGACTGGCATTGCCCTCCGGCGATGACATCGGATTCGAACTGAGTGATGCTGGCGTTGAGGCTTCCAGCGACAAATCCGCTGCTGAGCTCACCGAATTGCTGTTGTTGCTGCTGTAGTTGCTGCTGCAATTGGAATTGCATTCGTTGAGCAATTCGTGCTTTACATTGCTGCTGTTGTTGCTGTTGTTGCAACTGTTGCTGTTGCAGCTGTTGCTCTCACGTCGCGTCAAACTCGACAATTGCAATTGCCCCGCAAAACTTTGTGGCTTTAGCAATGTTGCTGTTGCTGTTGCAGCTGTTGTTGTTGTTGTCGCTGTTGCTGTTGTTGCTGCTGCTGCTGCCGACAATGTCTCTTCCATTGGCTCCGCTTTGATGGCAATCAATGATTTGCCAAATGCTGTTAAGCTGCTCGTAGAGTGAGCGGAGAGCGCGGGTGAAGCACGTTGCAGCGAATTGCTGCTGCTGCTGCTGCTGCTATTCTGGCTGCAACTGTTGCTGTTGCTAGGCGAACTAAACGGCAGCGGTGTCAGCGAGGGGGAGGAGGACGCGGAGACGGTTGCTGTTGTTGTTGTGCTGGTCTTGCCCACAATGCTTATGGCGCCATTTGAGTTCTTCACCAAATCAAACAAATCGGCGCTGCTTGAGATCTTGGCAACAGTTGCTGCTGCTGCTGCTGCTGCTGGGGGCAACTGTTGCTGCTGCTGCTGCTGCTTGGCCATGCTAAGCGTTGGCGTCAGTTTGGCTGGCGCAATGCTTACCAGCGGCGGCGTGGGCGTTGTTGTGGGCGTGGCAGCAGTTTTACGCAACTGCTGCAATTCCTTGGTAGCAGCAACTGTTGCTGTTGTGCTTGTGGGCACCAAAGGCGGTGGCGTTGTGGGCGTGGCAATTGCTGCATATTTGCATTTGCCCAGTTGCTGCTGTTGTTGTTGCTGCTGTTGTTGTTGCTGATGTTGCTGTGGGGAGGGTCGCTTCTGATAGGGTTTGGCAAGTGCTGCGGGCAATGCACGCGTTTTACCAGCAACATTGCTGATGGAGCAGCTGGAGGCGGAGGAGGAGGAGATGGTAACCAGTGGCGGTGGACCCTTGATAATGGCACGTTGTTGTTGTTGTTGTTGTTGTTGTTGCTGTTGAGTTGGCGATTGTTGTTGTTGTTGCTGTAGTTGTTGCTGCTGCTGTTGTGGCAGCAGGGCAGTGTTGTTGCTGTTGCTTAAGCTATTCGAGGCATTGCTGTTGCTGTTGCTATTGTTGCTGGCAGTGTTGTTCATGTTGTTCATGTTGCTGTTGCTGTTCATGTTGCTGTTGGCAGCTGTTAACGGCGGTGGCTGTGTGGCAGTGATAAGTTGCTGCTGTTGTTGCTGCTGGTGTTGCTGATGTGAGAGCAGCAGCTGCGCTAATTGCTGTTGCTGCAGCTGCAACTGTTGCTGCTGCTCTGTGGCGGGCTCAAAAATCGAACTCAAGGCGGGAATCGGCTGCAATGCGGGCAACGACTGTTGCTGCTGTTGCTGCTGATGTTGCAGCGCTACGGCAGCAGCAACTTTCTGCTGTTGCTGCTGCTGCTGCTGCTGACTGTTGGCTGCAATTGCTGCTGCCGCCTGCGCCAACATGGCCGGCAATGTGGCTGCGTTCAGCAGCAATCCCGCTGGTGTTGCCATAAAAACGGGCTGCGCTGCTGCTGCTGCGGCACCAAGACGCTGCAACTGTTGCTGCTGCTGTTGTTGCTGCGCCTGCTGTTGCTGCTGTTGTTGCTGCTGCTGCTGCTGTTGTTGCGCTGCTATGGCTGCAGCAATCTGTTGCTGAAACAATTCCTGAAAATTGGCAGCACCATTTGCAGTGGGCGTGGCAGCAGCTGCTGCTGCCATTGTGGCCGCCTTAACAGCTGCCACCTGTTGCAGCTGCAATTGTTGGTGTTGCTGCTGCTGTTGTTGTTGCTGCTGCTGCTGCTGTTGGTGTTGCTGCTGCTGCTGCTTGAGCAACAGTTCCTGCAACTCATTGGCACTGAGCAAACCAAAGGGATTCACGCCACCAGCAGTTGCTGCTGCCGCCGTGGCCGTTGTTGCTGTCGTCGTTGTTGCCGTCGTCACCTGTTGCAACTTGAAGACGGTGCCATTGAGAAAATACTGTGCCGCTGCAGCTTGTGCTGCTTGCGCAGAGGCAGCAGCTGCTGCTGCATTGTTGCTGGCGGCGGCAGCAACTGCTGCTTTTGCCACATTGTTCAGCTGCATGATGTTGGCGGCTGCCGCAAGTTGCGGCGGCAATTGCACGAGATTCGGTAACTGCACCGGCAGCTGATACAGCGTGGGATTGGGCGTGGCAGGGGCGGGGGCGGCGGTGGTGCTGAGTTGCAACTTCTGACAGGGTTTGGCAGCAGCAGCAATTGCTGTTGTGCCGACTGCTGCTGCTGCTGCTTGTGCTGTTGTGGCGGTTGTTGCACTGTTGCTATTGCTGTTGCTGTGGCGATAAGCGGCTGCTGCTGTTGTTGCTGCCAGCAATGTTTTGCTTGCCTGCAGCTGCAACTGTTGCTGCTGCTGTTGTTTCATCTCCGGTGTACGCGGTGCAATTGCCACATGCTTCTTGGCGGGTGATTTGCCAGTGCTCGTGTTGCTGCCGCCTCCATGCGAGTTGTGGGCGTGACTGTTGCTGCTGGGCGTTTTGCGTAAATTGGGCGCCACTTGAGCAATTTTGGCGGGTTGCTTGCTGCTCCGCTCGATCTTCTTCAACGCTGGCACTGGCAATGTTGCTGCTGTAGTGGTGGTAGTAGCAGCAGCAGCTGCAGCAACTGTTGCTGGCTTTGTTTGCTGTTGTGTCTGCTGTTGTTGCTGTTGTTGCTGCTGCTGTGGCTTTGTTTCATTCAGCTGCGATAGTATATTAAAATATTTGTTTAGCGAGGCTGTTGTTGCTGGCGTGCTCATTGTTAGCGTGCTGGGCGTGGCAGTGGGCGGCGCTGGCGGCGGTGGTGATGGTGTTGCAAGTTTGCCAGCTGTTGCCTTCATTTGTGACTTGAAGAAACCCGTGATTTTGGTTTGGGATTCCTCCAAGGCGGCGGCTTTCAGTCTTTTTTCGCTGATGCTGCTGCTGCTGCTGTTGTTGTTGCTAGTAGTGTTGTTGCTGTTGTTGTTGCTGCTGTTGTGCAGCTCGGCACGTGACTTTTTGGCTGCCACCGCAATGCTGGCAGTGTTGTTGCTGTTGTCGCTGTGACTGGCACGCTTCTTGGTGGCAGCAACAGAGACAGAGGTGGAGGTGGCGGCAGCATAAGCGGGCACAGCGGTGGAGGTGCTGCCGAGACTTGTGTTCCAAGGCCATTGCAGTGTGGGCAGCGCTGTTGTTGTTGTTGTTGTAGCTGAGTTGCTGTTGTTGTTGCTGTTGCGTTGAGCATTTGCTGTTGTAGTGATTTTGGCAGTGTTTCTGTTGCTGTTGCTGTTAATGTTGTTGTTTCTGTTTGCAATTTGGTTAGTGTTGCTGTTGTTGCTATTGGCATTGGCTGCTGTGGCATTGGCGGCAGCAGCATTGGCTGCAGCAGCAGCAGCAGCGCTGAGTATTTGTGGCGGCATCTTAAGCAGCTCGTCGCTCAATAGCGAGTGTGCACTGTACGGTGAACCTGGCTCGGAGGCATCCTCACTGTTTGAACCAGTGCTGGAATCGGTGCAGCTTAACGAGGTGGCAACGCCGCTGCAACAAGAGCAAGTAGAAGAAACAAACATTAATTAATTGAAGCACTTTAAAACAAAGCAAAGTTTAATGCACAGCATTTTCCACACACACTTCTTGCTGTTTGCCACACCTTTGGGAATTAAAATTGCCAAAAGGGGCACGACTCGTGTTTTTTTCTAATTGTATGTTGTTGCCCCACGCGCACTCTCAGGGGGGGGGCACACACATCTTGTGCTGCACTTTAATTCATTTTGTGTGTGTGTATTGTTTAAAGCACAAACATAATAATCACAATAACAATTCGTTTTGTTTTTCTTCTTTTTTTTTTTTGTTTAACTTGTTTTGTTAATGCCTGTTAACTAACAGTGGCGTTGACATTGTGCCTCATTATGGCACTGTTAAACGCAAACAGCTGTGAAATTTCCCAAACAATCGAAACCGCGTGCAGCGCTTTAACAGACGCAAGACCAAAAGCTGTTTGCTATACACCAGGCGCTGTCTTTGAAATGTTAAATGTTTAAGAGAGCATAAATAGACACAATTAATTACAACTAATATTTACTTTTAAAAGACATAAATAATATCAATGCACTTAAAAAAACCACACACACTTTTTATTCTTTAACAGCTCTCTTTGGCTATGTTAATACACGCAGTTAACAGCGCAACGAAGCAGGCGAAAGATACAAACAGCATGCAAGCTGCGATTATGTTGCTGCTGTTGCTCTGCTGCTGCTCTGCTGAGAGCACAGAAAAGAGAGCAAAAGAGAGCGCGCGCACGAAACGCAACGCAATGTAGCACACAAAAACACACAAAACCAAAAACGGGTCGATAAACGAAAGCATAAGGTAAACAAAAAAAAAAAAAAAACATAATACTACACTACAGCAACAACAACGGGAACGGCAACAGCATAACGCAGCCAGGCAAGAAGCAGCAGCCAAAAAGGAAGAAGAAAAATAAAATCAACTCCCATTCCATGCCCTTCTGCTGCTGCTGCTGCTGTCCGCGTGTGTTTTTTTTCTCTCTGTTCTGTTTTGTGTGTTCTTCTCTTATGCCTTTTGTTGCTTCGTTCTGTGCTTCGCTGTCTGTCTATTCGCCAGGCCCGCTGCTTGCTTGCTTGTCTGTGCTCGCATGCAACATAACCAACAACAACAACAAGAAGAAGAACAAGAACAACAACAGCAAAGCATTCTAATGCGGGAAAATTTCAGTTTCAGGTAGCAAGGCTGTGGCTAGGCAGCAAAAGAGAAAGAAAGAGAGCGAGAGAATGAGTGATAGCTAGGGGAGGGGGTGCAGAATGGGAAATGAACTGCGAGACTGCGACTGCGGCTTGCACGTAGGCAGAGCTGTTTGTCTTCCCCTCCTACTCTTCTTGCTATACTCCATTCCCCATCGTTCTGCCTAAACATGCGTTTGATGTTTGTTTAAAATTCTTGTTTCTTTTCTGTTTTTGTTGTTGTGTTTGCATATTTAACAGAATTAATAAAAAGCGTTGAGCGTGAGTTTTTTTTACACGCACACACTCATATGTATGCAGTTGTCTTTAGTTTATTTTTTTATTTGCTTTAATTTTTCGTTTTGTTTATGCATTTACAGTTCTTGTTGTTGTTGTTGTTGTTGTTGTTTGCCGTAACTGCTGATTGCACTTGATTTTGATATATTCATGCAACACAATATTTGGGTTCTTTTTACGACATCTATAAATTGTAAACATTTATGTATTTTATTGCTTTTCTCTGGGTCTTGAAGTTGTCGTCATTCCACCTGTCTTCGTCTGCCTTTCTTCCTCCATCTCGTTCTTTCTCTGCCTGTGACATCAACAGTGTGCTGTTAAACGCATCGTTTGACGCTAGGATTAATGTTAAGCCGCTGTTATGTGAACTTTGTTGGATTCTATTTTATGTTTGAGGTTTCTTTTGTTTAAGTCGCCCTAAATGTGTTGACTTAAAGCAGATAAATGCACAAATGTCTTGCATTTAATTAACTTTTAAAGACGTAATACTGCAGTTATTATTTAGATTATTATATTATAATTTTAGTTTATTCACATTTTAGTATGATATCTAGTTCTACTTCAAAAGCAATAATAACATATTCTTTAATATCCATAGGATTATTTTGTTTATTTACCAGCTTGATCATTATTCCACGCTAGTGACGAAAACTGTGCACAAGAAACACATTGAGCATGTTTTGAGTTAAGTTATATCTTAGAGTTTTTACGATTTTAAGAGTAAAAACTTTACAGAATTGCAGAAAACAATTTAATCTACACTTTTTAAGTAGTTTTTAGTGAAAGATTTAGTTCAAAGTAGGTTTAAAAATATAAAAACTATTAAAACACACAATGTCTTTAGCACACACTGTTATAAAACAATTATGTTACTATTTGCGAATATTTTTTCATATTCAATCCATGATTTCACATTACTACTGGTAGAATCTTTCCAAAAATGGTTAAAATTCACCTTAGAGTTAAAAGAACTCTGTAAAATCTGCTGTTAAAATTCTTAATCATGCACTTTACTAAATTTTACTTTAAATATTGCACATTTTTGTAAACGATGAGGAATTTAACATTTCTAAACATTATTTTAAGTTTATTTGCTGTATAAACATTGTAAACTGTTTTATTTTACATTTCCCGTTAAATGTTATCTGATTTTTATCTATTCACTTTATACTCAAAATATCTTTTTTAATTGTTTTTGTTGCTAAATAAATACGTTTGCAATTAAGTATTAAATGCATTTGTTTATGAATTTCACTTTGATTTATTATGTTAATCGTTATAAATTATTGAATTTTGTAACTTTTAAGAGTTATTCACATATGTATATATTTTAGTTTTGAATTTTTCACGTTTTAGCGACGGCATTTTGCAACAACTGAATTCACTTCATTTTAATCTTTATTTGAAGATTATGCAATTAGTTAACTTTATCTTTGATTTGCGGCATAAGATTTGTTGTAAATTCATTTGATTTATTAAAATCCCTTTATTTTTTATTCGTCGTTCATTGACTTTTCCACACGCTTCATATTAAATTCATGGCAAAAAAAAACGGGGCACAATTTAAATTTTATTAGAAAATCCCATTAGATACACACACACACACACACGCATACAGATGTGCATGCTGATAAAAGACTCACACACACGCGCACACAACAGAACGACTTCCACTTCCGCTTGTAAGACGCCTGTATCCATGTGCAGCTTTTAGCGTTAGTGTGTGTGTGTATCCGCCACCACCACCCAAACCAACCCACCACCCACCCAACCAACCAAAGCACCCGCACCCGACTCACTCACTTTCTCACTCACACTCGCAGCAGCAAGTCGCGTCGCACAATTGAGCACGCTTCATTTGCAAGCTATGAATGAAAAAAAAAACACAACGCGAGAGGCAGCAGCAGAGAGCGTAGCCGTAAGGTGGGGGAGGTGGGGACGGGGCACACAAAAGCGCAGCGTAACGCGACGTGAAAACAAAAAAATCATTGCATATTTGCGTGGGCAAACAAAAACAATTGACAGAGCGACAGACAGCGACAGCAGAGACGGATAGCAGAGAGCTGGGTGTTAACAGTTTACTTAACATATGATGTAAATGTAAATGTAAATGTAAGCGCTGCTGTAATAGTTTTGACAAAATTAAAGCACACACACAAACACATGCGCAGCAGCTGAGAGGGAGCAATGCACGCGACAGCAACGTCAGCGTTAGCGTCAGCGTCAACGGCGACGTAATCGCTGCCCCCTTTTGATTACTTTTATTTTTAACACACACACATACAGAGAGAGAGAGTCACTGAGGCGTCCGTCGCATCTGTGCAGACGTTTCGTTCTTGTTGTTGTTGTTATGTATATGTTGTGCACATATTTAGCTATGCGCTTGTGTTGGTATACTAACATTTAATGTTAGACAGCAGCTCCACTAAATGCCCGGCAGCAATGACGGCGACGACGACGGCGACGTCGACTTCGACGTTGGTTATCCAAAGCGCAGCAGGCAGCACTTGAAGCCTAAATGTTTTTCACACACACAGAATCACGCACGTTTTGTTTGCTTCTTATGCTTAATGCTTAATGCTTTTTTTTTATATATATTTTCTTATGCTATATACACTTGGTGCATTTAGCAGCACTTACTGGTAATTTGCATTTTATTATGTATTAAATAGAAGACACACAACACGACACTCTAAACACCACAGCACTGAGTAAGAACAAGAACAAGCAGAACATTGTTTTAATTAATCCGACAAAAAAACCAAATTCCCAAGTGTTGTTCGTTCGTGCACACACTCGATGCCCGTGTTCGTTTCGTTTGTTTCGTTTCGTTCGCTCGTTTCGTCCGTTTTGCAAGCTGCAGACGCGTCCGTCGCGTCAAAGAGAAAATGCCTGAATGATGTGAAAGAGAAAATGAAAGACTGATTTATAGAATTCGACAAAAGGCCAGCTAGCAGCTAGCAGCAGCAGCGGCAGCAAGAAATTCCCTGTTTTTTTTTTGCTACACACAGAGAGTAGTCGTCGCGCCGTCGCGTCGCGTCGCAACGCAACGCATCGCTTCGTGTCTCTCTCTGTGTATTTTGTTTGTTCGTTTGTTGTTGTTCTTGTTTCGGTCGCATTCGGTTGTTTGTTCGTTTGTTTGCCTTCTTTTTCTCTCTCTCTCTCACTTGGGCGATCAAAGAATTTCCCAGTATGCATTAAAAAAAAAAGGGCCTGTGGGATATTCTAACGGCAACTTTTGAAGAGACAGTGTGAGAGAGTGAGAGAGCGCAAGGCAGTGAACCCCGTGCAGGCCGAGGACTACAGCAATGCCACAAGCCTCGGTTTTGGTTTCGGTTTCGGTTTGGTTTGGTTCGGCATCGGCAGCGACTTTAACTTCGGCACACGACCAATGCACACACCGACACACGCATGCAGTTCTCACAGAGTGTTTATGCTCTCGCTCTCTCGCTCTCTCACGCTCTTTGGCAATGGCTCTCTGAGTTGCAGGGCCAAGCAACCCTCGCTCGCGGCTCTCTTGCCGTTGCCTTTGCCTCTTGCAACACGTTCTGCGTTCCCTACGTTTCTGCCCATTATTATTATTATTTTTATTTATATTTCACTTTTGTTGTTGCTGTTGCTGTTGCTGCAAGCACGTTAAATATTTCCTGTTTGTTTGTATGCATGTGTATGTGTGTCGTCGTCGTCGCCGTCGTCGTCGTCTCACCACTTTGAACCCGCAAATTGTATGTGTATATGTGTGTATGTGTGTGCGGGGGGCAGTTCATGTTATGGTCACGTACACTGCGTCCCCCCATGCCCTTCTCTTGCTCCCTTCCCCTTATCCCCTTCCCCCCGTTCGCTTGCTCCTGCTCTCAACAAACATCAAACTCGTCGCAGTCCCCACATTGCCGTTATGCGTCTACTGCTGTCGCGTGTTCTGTCTTCTTCTTCTTCCTCTCTACCGCTCTCCCTCTCTCTCTTCTCAGTTACTTGTGCTTGTCACTTTAGTGTAAGATTGTCGTATTTTTACTTTTCGTTTTCTTTTGCTACAAACTTCACTGTTTATCTAATTATTTAGACGTGTTTTTTTTTTGCCGTCGGCTTTTCTTGCATCGTTCAATTTGACCGACACTTTCGTCAAAGTTTACAAATTATTCAATTTAACGAATAGAAATCTGTTAACTAACAGAGTTAGCAATGTTAATGGAATTTCTAGATTGTTAACTGCTGCACTTCTTCCTCTTTCTGTTGTTAATCTGCAGCCTCCAAACGTTTTGTTTTTAGCCAAATTGCCTCGACTTCCGTTAACGCTTATTGCCCCAGCCATAAATTAGAATTCTGGCCAAAAAAAGGGAACTACCCCATATCGTGTATACGTCTAACTCCAACAGAAACCTTTGCTTTACTTATTTCCTTTTAATACATCTTTCTGCCTTTGATCACAATTTCTTAATATGCAAAAATATTGAAACCCAATATAAAAAAAAAAAACACTTTAGACGTTTAAGGTTCCCCAAAACCCTTCGTACGTAGCCTTATTTGTTTACGCGTCAATTTTGATTTATGTGCGGCATAATTCTAGGCGTTATAAACTGTTTCTGACAAGCTCTTTCGATTTGTTTGCCCCGCCCCGCTTTCCCCCCCTTCGGTGTACATTCCCCTAACTCCAAAAATCCTTTCTTCAGCGGTCCTGTCAAGCTGTTAGGCATGAGTTTGAGTCGAGGTTCTGTTTCAATTTCGTTTTCGGATTCATTTTCGGGTTTGAGATTCGAATTTTTTGGGGGCTCTCTTATATATGCAGATGAATTATGGATATAGTACGTGTGTGAGAGTGTGTGTGTGTGCATGTGTGTGTGTTCCTATTACTTTAGATTTTGATGTGGGTCTTTTCTCCATTTACTTATGCTAATTAGCTGCAACTAACCGAGAAAACTGTTGCCCCACAAATTTACATCAAACCTATGCTTACAACTAATTAAATTCAATTAAATTGTATACAATTTAATTAACTACTAAAATGTTTATGGCCTCAAATCTGATAGAAAATTATGAGAAAATCGATTTTTGAAAGCTTAAGTAGTTTTCTAATTTATTAGATCTAAATAAACCACAAGATATTTATAGTAAACAAGAAAGAAAAGACGAAGGAGAAGTCGGGCTCTGCCTTTATTTTGTATCTAGAAACAAATTTAAATGTTGACTAAAATGGAGATTGTAGCTCATGACAGCACTGAGATCTGATAGTTCATACGGAAAAAAAGACGGACGGATAGGCGGACATGGCTATATCGACATGGCTTGTGATGCTGATCAAGAATATATACATATACCTAATGGGTTCTGAAAAGCTTCCTTCTGCCTTTTTCATCTTTTCAATAGTTACACCAAATTTAAAGTAAATTTCCCAAATGTCTTCTTTAATTTCAACACAAGATATTTGTATGCTTCAGTTTACAGACACACATACATATAGTTCTTCTACAACTGAGAAAATGTGGCAACGTGTGTGGCAACAATGGCAACAAAAGATATGTACATACACCCAAGATGTACAAAGATACAATATTTGAAAACCCTTATCAATCGCAATTGCCTTACAGATGCTATCATTGTTGTTGGCTTTGACAAAACGAAAAAAAAAAAACAAAAAAAACGAAAAATAGGAAAAAATAGAAATGCATTTTTCGCATTTCTTGTAGTTTTTCCCCTCAAACATTTTTATAGTTGCAGCGAAAACGTATTGAAAATAAAATGAAAATGGAAACACAAATTCCTGTCAGCATTACGACGACGACGACTTAAGCCCAGTAAATACATATTTGGCTATTTTTAGCAGAGTTTTCTCTACTGCAATTCAATGAAAACGCATTAAAGTAGCAGAATCGCAGCAGCTTCGTATTTATGGGTTTCTCATTTTTACGAGAAGAACTCTATATAGTTGGAAACGTCTATGTTTAAGGAAAGATATGACAAAGAACAAGTTATAGGCTGATATACAAACTATATCTGTGCTCTTTATAGTTGTTAGGGAAAAACTTTAACAATTCTAGGATTTTCATTTCAGTTCCTTTGTCAACACTTGAACCAAAATGTTGACAAGTGCCTGGAAAGTGCCTTTATAGACCCTGCAATTTCTAAAACTATAAAAGTCTATAAAGTATATTTTTTAAAAACGTTCATTTAATATGAAAGACATTTTTAGTATGGAAGATATTAAATAAACAGATGAAGCCTTAATTTGCATAAATTTTATGGGCACACTGAAAATTTTATATAGATAAGATCAAAAATAAATCTAAATTTAATCTGTATTCGATTCAGGGTTCAAGCTATTATTAAAGATTGAACCTGGAATCATTTTTTTTTAGATTTTTTAGCTAAACCATAAAGTTTTAATAGAAAATAACGATTTCTAATATATTTTAAGCATAATTTTAAAAAAATCTTAATAAAACTGCCATATTATATTTCTAGTATTGAATTTAACTTTTAGTTAGATTTTTATAGCTATGTATATCGAAAGTTTTCTTAGAGAGAAACGATCAAGAATCACTCTTCAGCGTGTAAAACTATCCCATTATAGAAATATATATCTCAGTAACTGCCGTATAATGCAAGGTCTACGCACAGTGGTCTCACTCCACTCTAAACTGTTCCACTAGTTTTTCGCTGTTCTTTCGCTTGTTTCTTTTTTTTTTAAAGCACTTTACTAAAAGTTGACAAAAAAAAAATGTGTCGCGCACTTTGAGAAGGCAACGGAAAAAAATAGGAAAACTTGAAACTAATTTGAAAAACTTTACGTTCGGAGGCTGGAAAATACACACAAAAAAAAGCGCAGCGAACAACAAACAAACTACAAAAAATTGATTGCTGGACAGATCGACAGACTCGCTGACTGACTGACTGGCAGACGGACGGACAAGCAACGAATTGGGGGGCAATGTCAAAACAAATGTAACAGCAAACAAGCAGAGAGAGAGAACAAGAGAGTGAGTAAGTGAGTGAGAGTGGATGGAGAGCTGCAGTCGCGATGGCGGCGCTGTTTTATGTTGAGTGAGCCGACGCCGACGTCGACGTCGACGACGCTGGCTAGCCGCTGTTGCCTGCAGCTGTGATTTGCAGTTGTATTTGTTCCCAGCAAATAAAACGCTGCCTCTCGCTCTAACGCACTGTTACGCCTGCGGTTTGCAGGCAGCTAGGGCTCAGCTGTGCCTGTTAGAGTTAATGGTAAACGCCATTGAATAATGCGTAACAACAACAACAACAACAACAGGCACAACTGCAACTACAACAAGTTAGAGTGCGTGCTGCCTGCTTCGTGTTCGTCTCGTGCCTCGATAATCACGATAGTTGCAATTGCTGAATGCTACAAATAAGGAACATTGTTATTTGAGCTTCAACCAATTTACCCCTGTTTTGGCTGTTTGACCATTGCCATTGGTGATAATCCTCTCATTCTCAATCTCTAACTGTAAGCAAAACAGAGCAAGAAGAAGCAAGCAAGCAGAAGGAAAGCGCAAAACTGCAGCTTCATTAGCGAGGGTTGCTCAGACAGAAGTGTCTGTACATGTATGTGCACTAGATTTTTATTATTATTTTCTTTATTGCTTAGCGCGTTATAATTGGGGTGCTGAGCGGAGGTACCTCTTCCCCCCTCCCCGCTCCACTGTTAGCAGGACTCACAATGTATGCACTCGCGTGGAAGACCTAAATTCCATCTTTCTCTTTACTCTTCTCGTCTCTTCTCTTGTTTAGCTGCAGTGGGAGAGCCCTTTTTGCATGTGTGTGTGAGTGGGATCAGCAGAGCTTAGCTGTTATCGTGCGAGGTGAACAAGTACATATTTCAGACAGGGTGGCAACCTTTCAACCACGTGAGTTTGTGTGTCTCTCTGCGTGTGTGTGTGTGTGACGAGGGAAACGAAACAACAGAAGAACGCAAGAAAGTGTGTAAAAATAGACCAGATAGCATTAGGCATTAGTTGTTTAGCACTATATAGTCATACAACAGAAAAAACACTTCCTACACCGGAAAAAAAGACTTTTACTAATATATAGATTTAAAATTTTAGAGTTTTTTTAAGCAGCTTATAGAATAATTTCTATAAGAAAAGAATATATTCATTAAAATGTTAAAAAAAATGCTTTAATTGTAAATTGTAACTCTAAAATTAAGATATTAATTTAAAATATTTGATTTACGATCAACAAAATGTCTTTTTTTTGTATATTATATTTACTCATATTTATTTTGGTGCTAAAAATATATTAAATATGTTAATTTTTAAAAGTTTGCATCTTTATCATGTATATTCATCTTTTTCGTACCTCCAAAATTTTTAAATCCCTCTAATTTTTGTAAATATGTGAATTTTTTTAAAAATTTCCCATTTCTTTATAATTTTTCAATACCCTTAATTTTATAATATTTATATAATATGTTTATTTCTTTTGAGACTAGAAATAAAGAAAATCTGTTAATTTTCCAAACATTTTTCCTCTCAGATATAGTGTACCTTCTCTAAATTTCCCAAATAGTGCTTCCAGCTAATAGTCTTTACCTGTAAGACTAAATAGAATTCAGTTAAGCTACCAAAATACCTCTCTAAGGTAATAATGTGTGAAACACCTGAGCGTAAAACTCTTTTAACTTTTAACTGTTTCCAAAAACCCAAAGACCGACACCCAAAACTCATTTCAAGTTTTTTTCCAAGACACTTTTGTTAATGTTATTCCTTTGCTTATAAGCTTTAATTGTACAGCGTTGCCAGCTGTTTGTCAGCTATTGCGGTGCGTGGTGTGTGTGAGGAAAGGGGGCAAGAGAGGCTAAAAGTTTCAACGTCTGGGCACATTGTGCAGCATTTTACTTTTAGCAAGCACGCCTTGGGGCGCAATAAAATGTTTAATAAATTGCAAAGTGCGCCGAAGAAGAAGAAGCTAACAAAAAGGAAACACGATGAAGAAGAAGCAGAAGAAGAGGCAGCAGCAAAACAGGCAGCAAAAGAATGTGGCAAGTTGAAGTTGTAGACTCACACACACACATACAGTTATTCTAATGAAGTTTAAGTGGAAAGCCAAACAAATACGCATACGCCTGGTTGTATGTGTATTGGTGGGCGTTGGCTAGCTGGGCGTGGCTAGGCATTGGCATGCGACGCACGTAAAATGTATTGAATAATTACATTGGGCCGCCTAACGGCATACCAAATGAAGCCGACAAGTGTCTGCCTCGCCGGACATTGGCCAAAGGTTGCCACACACACTGCCCCACTCTCTCTCCTTTCCTCTCCGCTCTAACTGCGTAGCCACGCCCACTCGACCCCCATCGTATGCGGCGGCCATAATGAGCGCCAGTTTTGGTTGCCGCAGGCATTGGAAAATTTTGTGCGCCGCAGGAAGTTTTTTTTGTCGATCAGATTGATGCACATTTACAAAAAGGTTCCCCTCCCTGTAAACTCCCGCTTTCCCTTTCCCTTCCTCTTTTCCCACCCGCTGCCACTCTTAAACCCACGCCCCAAAACTGCATTTCAACTGAAAATTTAAATTCGCTGGAACTGAAACATAATAATGATGCTATTCATGATGAGCATTGAAATCGAAATTCAATTGGTGTCCAAGAGAACGAGGAGCGAGGGCTAAGAGGCAAGTGCTTAAGGCGGGAGGGGGGGACAGTGCCGTTGGCCTCATAAGTAGTGCCAAAGTATCAATCAAAATGCGTGCGGTCATAATCATCAAAATTACAATGAAATTTACGAATGCAACTGCTACTCGCAGGTAAATGAGAGGCAAGAGACTAAAAGAGCCAACAGCAGGCAGCATTCAGCAGCATATGCAACATGCGGCAAGGCAACAGCTGCCAGTGGCACGGCCAGGGGCAGCGTCAATGGCGGCGTCAACGACTGTTCTTCAAGAGGCGTCGAAGATGGGAAACGGTTATCCAAAAAACAAAAAAAAACAAAAAAAAACAAAAAAAACAGAATCCAATATAATACAAAAGATGATTTATCATTGCTCGTGCAGGGGCGTGCTCAAGGGGGGCGTGTGCGCAGTGCAGGAAGTGGAAAAAGGTAGAGAGAGGGACAGAGAGAGAGAGAGAGAGAGAGAGAGAGAGAGAGAGAGAGAGAGAGAGAGAGAGAGAGAATGAGTAGTGCTACAAATGGGATAACTTGAACCGATTACAAAACTTGATCAGGGGATAAATTCAGTGATTTAACCAAAGTCAAGGAATGAAATCTAAATATAAACTGTAAGAAGAGACAGAAGGTGTGAGAGAGAGGAAGAAAAATACTACTTATTTGACTAATGACATAAATTTACGTTAAGGCATACAGGGAAATAGTCTGATTTCTGAAACGATTTCAGATTATATACAAATTTTATTCATCATTAATTTCCAGTGTGCCCGAATCTAAACATATTTTGGGGATAATCCCTAAACAATTTCCAGTGTGCCCATAAATTATCTTCAAATTCAGACAAAAAATTAGTAAATGTTGTGGGCACACTGAAAATATTGTATGAATGAAATGAGAAAGAAATCTAAAACTAATCTATATTTTTGTCTTTAATCGAGCAACTGCTTCAATACAATTTTTTATGGATAAAATCAAAAACAAATCAATAAATAATCTGTTATCATTTCAGGAAGCTGTCTAATACTTCAATCTAATCTAAACAAGTTTTTAGTTAACTATATCAAACATAATTTTTATATCTTATAGCATTTGAAGCACAATTTACCCAAATGCTTTGGGATTAAAGGGCTGCAATTGCTATGATTATTGTTTGACATAAGATAGACAATTTGTTTGCGCTTTTTATTAAGATATGCAGGCAATTTTAAGTAAAGGAATTTGTATGCAATATTTAAATGCTCAACTCCCAATAGAGCGTATAAGATTTTATGATACACATTTGACACAATTGCAGGAAGGAGAAGAGATAGAGGTCTTCGGCTAAGGTGTTTAGCAACAGCGACGAGAGAACATTGTCAATATTTAACTTTTAATTTATTTAAAATCAATCTTGCAAAAGTGTTGCCAGAAGGAAGCGTAGCTAAACCCAAGCAAACCAAGGAAAAGTAAAGGCTAAAGGAAAATTTGCAAAGTGAAAAATCCTGCATAATTTAATTGTCTTGTTGTCGGTGCTAGTTAATCTGTCTGTTTGTCTGCTTGTACATCTGTCCGTCTGTCTGTCTGTCTGTCTGTTTGTTTGTCTGTCTGTCAATCTTGTAGATACATTTCATTTCTTTATGCTACAAGTGCAACTTTGACTGGTTTTGTACTTTCTAGTCCTGCCCCACGGCGGCAATTCGTTGTTGCAACTCGTCTTTAATCCACATGCTATTGCCACAGACAGGTGCCGTTGTCTGCCATCTGACAATGAATTGCTCTACACAAAGATACAAACATATAAATATAAATACATATATATACATAAATTTATGTATATTCTTGGGTTTATTTGGGAGTCTGGTTGAAGTTTTGCGGTTCATGTTCATCGTTTGCCAACCACAATTACAGTGTTTGCTTAAAGTTTTATTACTGCTGCTGTTCGTTAAGGTGTTTGGGCACTCTAATCGTAACAGTTACTTTATATTTTGATAACTTTAGCAACTTTAAGACTAAAGAAAGCTAACTCGGAACTTATCTCAATTGTTGGATAGTAAATACATATTAAATATGTTAGAAATATTCAAAAAAGTACTGAATTATTGCTCAATATGGTCACCTTTAATTGAAAACTTTTAAGTAAACGTAGAGACTTTTTAAAGAAATTGAAAATTGTTATAATAAATATGTGTTAAATGTATTTTTGTAAATTTTATACCTAGAAGAGTCGCCAGTTGGTTTGTTTGTTTTTCAACATTGTTACCCTAATTTTAAACTTTTAAGAAGAATAAAATACTTCTTCAACGCATTGAAAATCAATTATTTGCTATTAGAAATATACTTAAACTCAGCTGTAAATGTCCACAATATGTATTGTAAATCTATCCAAAATATATATATGTATGTAACCCTTTTCTATACTCCATTTAAAATGAAATGTTCTTCGGCTGAACGAGTTTAATTTATTATTTATAGATTTTATTGTAAATTTCACAATTGATGCCATTACATGGATTGTGTAGGTTTTGGATTGGGGAAAACTATTCAATACGACTTTGACGACTGTCTGGAGACATGATTGAGACTCTTTAAAGGGGGGCGGAGGAAGGGGGGAACCCCCGTCGTAATACAATTTGAGTAAAAAATAGGAAAAAAGAATCTTTATACACAAATCCATTAACATTAGATCGAATGCGGCACATTAAATGGTAATAAAGTCGAACTTGAAAATAGAATGAGAGAGAAGAGTAGAAGAGCAGCAAAAGGGGAAGGAATTTGAATTTACAATGAACCAAAATGTGAAGCAGAGTTCTTTCGAGTTCTACGAAAATATCTCAAGATGGAACCACAACGACACACAGACACACATGTGATTTCAACAGCTGATAAATTCATTAAAACCGGACTGAAAGTACGAAGAGTAGCGGGGAAGGGAGTTACGGGACGAAATCGGACCGAAAGATATCAACTGAAATTCAATACCTTCAACAACGGGGGATGCTGCATTGTAACAGCCATCCCTTTTACTCTTCAAGTGTCTCCCCCTTCTCTCTCTCTCTCTCTCTCTCTCTTTTCTTCTCTCTTGATATTATTAATGTTGCCTAGTGTCACTATTGTTGTTGTTTTGATTGCTGTGGTGTTGTTGTAGTTGTTGCTCTCATGCGGGGTTTCAGTTGCAGCTCTCGAAAAACTTATCACTGACTCACAGCTCAAATAATGTTTATTTCTCTCTCTCTCTCTCTCTCCCCCTTAACAACTACTATAATCATTTATTTTTTTCTGTTCATACCCTGTAATCTGTAATTTGGGAGTTGGAACTTAACAAATTGAAATGCAGTATCAATAAGGATTATAAGTCTTGAAAAAATTTATATTCGACTTAAAAATTGATTGAGTTTCAAAAAAGTTATGGAGTTTTAAAATTAAAAAAATATAAATGATAAAAACTTAAAATTTTTTCGAAAATAATAAATTTTAGAAAATAAATTTAATTTAAATGTAGCGACATTTGGGATTGTAAATAATGAAAAAATTGATATTCCGTTTCAAAATCGGTTGAGTTTTAAAATAGTTACGAAGGTTAAAAATTTTCGAAAAATCAATAAGGGGTAGGTATGGAAAATCGACAATTTTTTCGAAAAAATGAAATTTTAGAAAATTAACTAAACTTGAATGTAGCAACAATTGGGATTGTAAATAATGAATAAATTGATATTCCGCTTCAAAATCGGTTGAGTTTTAAAAAAGTTACGAAGGTTCAAAATTTTCGAAAAATCAATAAGGGGTAGGTATGGAAAATCGGACAATTTTTTCGAAAAAATGAAATTTTAGAAAATTAACTAAACTTGAATGTAGCAACAATTGGGATTGTAAATAATGAATAAATTGATATTCCGTTTCAAAATCGGTTGAGTTTTGACTGAATTATGAGAGTTCAAAATTTTTGAAAAAACGACAAGGGGTAGGTATGCAAAATCTGAAATTTTTTCGAAAAAATTAAATTTAGGAAAACGAACTAAATTTAAATGAAGAATCAATTGGCATGAAAAATAATGAACAAATTGGTATTCCGTTTAAAAATCGGTTGAGTTTTGACTGAATTGTTAGAGTTTAAAATTTTTGAAGAAACGACAAGGGGTAGGTATGCAAAATCTGAAATTTTTTCGAAAAAATTAAATTTAGGAAAACGAACTAAATTTAAATGAAAAATCAATTGGCATGAAAAATAATGAACAAATTGGTATTCCGTTTAAAAATCGGTTCAGTTTTGACTGAATTATGAGAGTTCAAAATTTAAAAAAAAACGACAAGGGGTAGGTATGCAAAATCTGAAATTTTTTCGAAAAAATTAAATTTAGGAAAACGAACTAAATTTAAATGAAGAATCAATTGGCATGAAAAATAATGAACAAATTGATATTCCGTTTAAAAATCGGTTCAGTTTTGACTGAATTATGAGAGTTCAAAATTTAAAAAAAAACGACAAGGGGTAGGTATGCAAAATCTGAAATTTTTTCGAAAAAATTAAATTTAGGAAAACGAACTAAATTTAAATGAAGAATCAATTGGCATGAAAAATAATGAACAAATTGGTATTCCGTTTCAAAATCGGTTCAGTTTTGACTGAATTGTTAGAGTTTAAAATTTTTGAAGAAACGACAAGGGGTAGGTATGCAAAATCTGAAATTTTTTCGAAAAAATTAAATTTAGGAAAACGAACTAAATTTAAATGAAGAATCAATTGGCATGAAAAATAATGAACAAATTGGTATTCCGTTTAAAAATCGGTTCAGTTTTGACTGAATTATGAGAGTTCAAAATTTAAAAAAAACGACAAGGGGTAGGTATGCAAAATCTGAAATTTTTTCGAAAAAATTAAATTTAGGAAAACGAACTAAATTTAAATGAAGAATCAATTGGCATGAAAAATAATGAACAAATTGGTATTCCGTTTCAAAATCGGTTCAGTTTTGACTGAATTATGAGAGTTTAAAATTTTTGAAGAAACGACAAGGGGTAGGTATGCAAAATCTGAAATTTTTTCGAAAAAATTAAATTTAGGAAAACGAACTAAATTTAAATAAAGAATCAATTGGCATGAAAAATAATGAACAAATTGGTATTCCGTTTCAAAATCGGTTCAGTTTTGACTGAATTATGAGAGTTCAAAATTTAAAAAAAACGACAAGGGGTAGGTATGCAAAATCTGAAATTTTTTCGAAAAAATTAAATTTAGGAAAACGAACTAAATTTAAATGAAGAATCAATTGGCATGAAAAATAATGAACAAATTGGTATTCCGTTTCAAAATCGGTTCAGTTTTGACTGAATTATGAGAGTTCAAAATTTAAAAAAAACGACAAGGGGTAGGTATGCAAAATCTGAAATTTTTTCAAAAAAATTAAATTTAGGAAAACGAACTAAATTTAAATGAAGAATCAATTGGCATGAAAAATAATGAACAAATTGGTATTCCGTTTAAAAATCGGTTCAGTTTTGACTGAATTATGAGAGTTCAAAATTTAAAAAAAACGACAAGGGGTAGGTATGCAAAATCTGAAATTTTTTCGAAAAAATTAAATTTAGGAAAACGAACTAAATTTAAATGAAGAATCAATTGGCATGAAAAATAATGAACAAATTGGTATTCCGTTTCAAAATCGGTTCAGTTTTGACTGAATTATGAGAGTTCAAAATTTAAAAAAAAACGACAAGGGGTAGGTATGCAAAATCTGAAATTTTTTCGAAAAAATTAAATTTAGGAAAACGAACTAAATTTAAATGAAGAATCAATTGGCATGAAAAATAATGAACAAATTGGTATTCCGTTTAAAAATCGGTTCAGTTTTGACTGAATTATGAGAGTTCAAAATTTAAAAAAAACGACAAGGGGTAGGTATGCAAAATCTGAAATTTTTTCGAAAAAATTAAATTTAGGAAAACGAACTAAATTTAAATGAAGAATCAATTGGCATGAAAAATAATGAACAAATTGGTATTCCGTTTCAAAATCGGTTCAGTTTTGACTGAATTATGAGAGTTCAAAATTTAAAAAAAAACGACAAGGGGTAGGTATGCAAAATCTGAAATTTTTTCGAAAAAATTAAATTTAGGAAAACGAACTAAATTTAAATGAAGAATCAATTGGCATGAAAAATAATGAACAAATTGGTATTCCGTTTCAAAATCGGTTCAGTTTTGACTGAATTATGAGAGTTCAAAATTTAAAAAAAACGACAAGGGGTAGGTATGCAAAATCTGAAATTTTTTCGAAAAAATTAAATTTAGGAAAACGAACTAAATTTAAATGAAGAATCAATTGGCATGAAAAATAATGAACAAATTGGTATTCCGTTTAAAAATCGGTTCAGTTTTGACTGAATTATGAGAGTTCAAAATTTAAAAAAAACGACAAGGGGTAGGTATGCAAAATCTGAAATTTTTTCGAAAAAATTAAATTTAGGAAAACGAACTAAATTTAAATGAAGAATCAATTGGCATGAAAAATAATGAACAAATTGGTATTCCGTTTAAAAATCGGTTCAGTTTTGACTGAATTATGAGAGTTCAAAATTTAAAAAAAACGACAAGGGGTAGGTATGCAAAATCTGAAATTTTTTCGAAAAAATTAAATTTAGGAAAACGAACTAAATTTAAATGAAGAATCAATTGGCATGAAAAATAATGAACAAATTGGTATTCCGTTTAAAAATCGGTTCAGTTTTGACTGAATTATGAGAGTTCAAAATTTAAAAAAAACGACAAGGGGTAGGTATGCAAAATCTGAAATTTTTCGAAAAAATTAAATTTAGGAAAACGAACTAAATTTAAATGAAGAATCAATTGGCATGAAAAATAATGAACAAATTGGTATTCCGTTTAAAAATCGGTTCAGTTTTGACTGAATTATGAGAGTTCAAAATTTAAAAAAAACGACAAGGGGTAGGTATGCAAAATCTGAAATTTTTTCGAAAAAATTAAATTTAGGAAAACGAACTAAATTTAAATGAAGAATCAATTGGCATGAAAAATAATGAACAAATTGGTATTCCGTTTAAAAATCGGTTCAGTTTTGACTGAATTATGAGAGTTCAAAATTTAAAAAAAACGACAAGGGGTAGGTATGCAAAATCTGAAATTTTTTCGAAAAAATTAAATTTAGGAAAACGAACTAAATTTAAATGAAGAATCAATTGGCATGAAAAATAATGAACAAATTGGTATTCCGTTTAAAAATCGGTTCAGTTTTGACTGAATTATGAGAGTTCAAAATTTAAAAAAAAACGACAAGGGGTAGGTATGCAAAATCTGAAATTTTTTCGAAAAAATTAAATTTAGGAAAACGAACTAAATTTAAATGAAGAATCAATTGGCATGAAAAATAATGAACAAATTGGTATTCCGTTTCAAAATCGGTTCAGTTTTGACTGAATTATGAGAGTTCAAAATTTAAAAAAAACGACAAGGGGTAGGTATGCAAAATCTGAAATTTTTTCGAAAAAATTAAATTTAGGAAAACGAACTAAATTTAAATGAAGAATCAATTGGCATGAAAAATAATGAACAAATTGGTATTCCGTTTCAAAATCGGTTCAGTTTTGACTGAATTATGAGAGTTCAAAATTTAAAAAAAAACGACAAGGGGTAGGTATGCAAAATCTGAAATTTTTTCGAAAAAATTAAATTTAGGAAAACGAACTACATTTAAATGAAGAATCAATTGGCATGAAAAATAATGAACAAATTGGTATTCCGTTTCAAAATCGGTTCAGTTTTGACTGAATTATGAGAGTTCAAAATTTAAAAAAAACGACAAGGGGTAGGTATGCAAAATCTGAAATTTTTTCGAAAAAATTAAATTTAGGAAAACGAACTAAATTTAAATGAAGAATCAATTGGCATGAAAAATAATGAACAAATTGGTATTCCGTTTCAAAATCGGTTCAGTTTTGACTGAATTATGAGAGTTCAAAATTTAAAAAAAACGACAAGGGGTAGGTATGCAAAATCTGAAATTTTTTCGAAAAAATTAAATTTAGGAAAACGAACTAAATTTAAATGAAGAATCAATTGGCATGAAAAATAATGAACAAATTGGTATTCCGTTTAAAAATCGGTTCAGTTTTGACTGAATTATGAGAGTTCAAAATTTAAAAAAAACGACAAGGGGTAGGTATGCAAAATCTGAAATTTTTTCGAAAAAATTAAATTTAGGAAAACGAACTAAATTTAAATGAAGAATCAATTGGCATGAAAAATAATGAACAAATTGGTATTCCGTTTAAAAATCGGTTCAGTTTTGACTGAATTATGAGAGTTCAAAATTTAAAAAAAAACGACAAGGGGTAGGTATGCAAAATCTGAAATTTTTTCGAAAAAATTAAATTTAGGAAAACGAACTAAATTTAAATGAAGAATCAATTGGCATGAAAAATAATGAACAAATTGGTATTCCGTTTCAAAATCGGTTCAGTTTTGACTGAATTATGAGAGTTCAAAATTTAAAAAAAAACGACAAGGGGTAGGTATGCAAAATCTGAAATTTTTTCGAAAAAATTAAATTTAGGAAAACGAACTAAATTTAAATGAAGAATCAATTGGCATGAAAAATAATGAACAAATTGGTATTCCGTTTAAAAATCGGTTCAGTTTTGACTGAATTATGAGAGTTCAAAATTTAAAAAAAACGACAAGGGGTAGGTATGCAAAATCTGAAATTTTTTCGAAAAAATTAAATTTAGGAAAACGAACTAAATTTAAATGAAGAATCAATTGGCATGAAAAATAATGAACAAATTGGTATTCCGTTTCAAAATCGGTTCAGTTTTGACTGAATTATGAGAGTTCAAAATTTAAAAAAAACGACAAGGGGTAGGTATGCAAAATCTGAAATTTTTTCGAAAAAATTAAATTTAGGAAAACGAACTAAATTTAAATGAAGAATCAATTGGCATGAAAAATAATGAACAAATTGGTATTCCGTTTAAAAATCGGTTCAGTTTTGACTGAATTATGAGAGTTCAAAATTTAAAAAAAACGACAAGGGGTAGGTATGCAAAATCTGAAATTTTTTCGAAAAAATTAAATTTAGGAAAACGAACTAAATTTAAATAAAGAATCAATTGGCATGAAAAATAATGAACAAATTGGTATTCCGTTTAAAAATCGGTTCAGTTTTGACTGAATTATGAGAGTTCAAAATTTAAAAAAAAACGACAAGGGGTAGGTATGCAAAATCTGAAATTTTTTCGAAAAAATTAAATTTAGGAAAACGAACTAAATTTAAATAAAGAATCAATTGGCATGAAAAATAATGAACAAATTGGTATTCCGTTTCAAAATCGGTTCAGTTTTGACTGAATTATGAGAGTTCAAAATTTAAAAAAAACGACAAGGGGTAGGTATGCAAAATCTGAAATTTTTTCGAAAAAATTAAATTTAGGAAAACGAACTAAATTTAAATGAAGAATCAATTGGCATGAAAAATAATGAACAAATTGGTATTCCGTTTAAAAATCGGTTCAGTTTTGACTGAATTATGAGAGTTCAAAATTTAAAAAAAAACGACAAGGGGTAGGTATGCAAAATCTGAAATTTTTTCGAAAAAATTAAATTTAGGAAAACGAACTAAATTTAAATGAAGAATCAATTGGCATGAAAAATAATGAACAAATTGGTATTCCGTTTAAAAATCGGTTCAGTTTTGACTGAATTATGAGAGTTCAAAATTTAAAAAAAACGACAAGGGGTAGGTATGCAAAATCTGAAATTTTTTCAAAAAAATTAAATTTAGGAAAACGAACTAAATTTAAATGAAGAATCAATTGGCATGAAAAATAATGAACAAATTGGTATTCCGTTTCAAAATCGGTTCAGTTTTGACTGAATTATGAGAGTTCAAAATTTAAAAAAAACGACAAGGGGTAGGTATGCAAAATCTGAAATTTTTTCGAAAAAATTAAATTTAGGAAAACGAACTAAATTTAAATGAAGAATCAATTGGCATGAAAAATAATGAACAAATTGGTATTCCGTTTAAAAATCGGTTCAGTTTTGACTGAATTATGAGAGTTCAAAATTTAAAAAAAAACGACAAGGGGTAGGTATGCAAAATCTGAAATTTTTTCGAAAAAATTAAATTTAGGAAAACGAACTAAATTTAAATGAAGAATCAATTGGCATGAAAAATAATGAACAAATTGGTATTCCGTTTAAAAATCGGTTCAGTTTTGACTGAATTATGAGAGTTCAAAATTTAAAAAAAAACGACAAGGGGTAGGTATGCAAAATCTGAAATTTTTTCGAAAAAATTAAATTTAGGAAAACGAACTAAATTTAAATGAAGAATCAATTGGCATGAAAAATAATGAACAAATTGGTATTCCGTTTCAAAATCGGTTCAGTTTTGACTGAATTATGAGAGTTCAAAATTTAAAAAAAACGACAAGGGGTAGGTATGCAAAATCTGAAATTTTTTCGAAAAAATTAAATTTAGGAAAACGAACTAAATTTAAATGAAGAATCAATTGGCATGAAAAATAATGAACAAATTGGTATTCCGTTTAAAAATCGGTTCAGTTTTGACTGAATTATGAGAGTTCAAAATTTTTGAAGAAACGACAAGGGGTAGGTATGCAAAATCTGAAATTTTTTCGAAAAAATTAAATTTAGGAAAACGAACTAAATTTAAATGAAGAATCAATTGGCATGAAAAATAATGAACAAATTGGTATTCCGTTTAAAAATCGGTTCAGTTTTGACTGAATTATGAGAGTTTAAAATTTTTGAAAAAACGACAAGGGGTAGGTATGCAAAATCTGAAATTTTTTCGAAAAAATTAAATTTAGGAAAACGAACTAAATTTAAATGAAGAATCAATTGGCATGAAAAATAATGAACAAATTGGTATTCCGTTTCAAAATCGGTTCAGTTTTGACTGAATTATGAGAGTTCAAAATTTAAAAAAAAACGACAAGGGGTAGGTATGCAAAATCTGAAATTTTTTCGAAAAAATTAAATTTAGGAAAACGAACTAAATTTAAATGAAGAATCAATTGGCATGAAAAATAATGAACAAATTGGTATTCCGTTTAAAAATCGGTTCAGTTTTGACTGAATTATGAGAGTTCAAAATTTAAAAAAAAACGACAAGGGGTAGGTATGCAAAATCTGAAATTTTTTCGAAAAAATTAAATTTAGGAAAACGAACTAAATTTAAATGAAGAATCAATTGGCATGAAAAATAATGAACAAATTGGTATTCCGTTTCAAAATCGGTTCAGTTTTGACTGAATTATGAGAGTTCAAAATTTAAAAAAAACGACAAGGGGTAGGTATGCAAAATCTGAAATTTTTTCGAAAAAATTAAATTTAGGAAAACGAACTAAATTTAAATGAAGAATCAATTGGCATGAAAAATAATGAACAAATTGGTATTCCGTTTCAAAATCGGTTCAGTTTTGACTGAATTATGAGAGTTCAAAATTTAAAAAAAACGACAAGGGGTAGGTATGCAAAATCTGAAATTTTTTCGAAAAAATTAAATTTAGGAAAACGAACTAAATTTAAATGAAGAATCAATTGGCATGAAAAATAATGAACAAATTGGTATTCCGTTTAAAAATCGGTTCAGTTTTGACTGAATTATGAGAGTTCAAAATTTAAAAAAAAACGACAAGGGGTAGGTATGCAAAATCTGAAATTTTTTCGAAAAAATTAAATTTAGGAAAACGAACTAAATTTAAATGAAGAATCAATTGGCATGAAAAATAATGAACAAATTGGTATTCCGTTTAAAAATCGGTTCAGTTTTGACTGAATTATGAGAGTTCAAAATTTAAAAAAAACGACAAGGGGTAGGTATGCAAAATCTGAAATTTTTTCGAAAAAATTAAATTTAGGAAAACGAACTAAATTTAAATGAAGAATCAATTGGCATGAAAAATAATGAACAAATTGGTATTCCGTTTAAAAATCGGTTCAGTTTTGACTGAATTATGAGAGTTCAAAATTTAAAAAAAACGACAAGGGGTAGGTATGCAAAATCTGAAATTTTTTCGAAAAAATTAAATTTAGGAAAACGAACTAAATTTAAATGAAGAATCAATTGGCATGAAAAATAATGAACAAATTGGTATTCCGTTTAAAAATCGGTTCAGTTTTGACTGAATTATGAGAGTTCAAAATTTAAAAAAAACGACAAGGGGTAGGTATGCAAAATCTGAAATTTTTCGAAAAAATTAAATTTAGGAAAACGAACTAAATTTAAATGAAGAATCAATTGGCATGAAAAATAATGAACAAATTGGTATTCCGTTTCAAAATCGGTTCAGTTTTGACTGAATTATGAGAGTTCAAAATTTAAAAAAAACGACAAGGGGTAGGTATGCAAAATCTGAAATTTTTTCGAAAAAATTAAATTTAGGAAAACGAACTAAATTTAAATGAAGAATCAATTGGCATGAAAAATAATGAACAAATTGGTATTCCGTTTAAAAATCGGTTCAGTTTTGACTGAATTATGAGAGTTCAAAATTTAAAAAAAACGACAAGGGGTAGGTATGCAAAATCTGAAATTTTTTCGAAAAAATTAAATTTAGGAAAACGAACTAAATTTAAATGAAGAATCAATTGGCATGAAAAATAATGAACAAATTGGTATTCCGTTTCAAAATCGGTTCAGTTTTGACTGAATTATGAGAGTTCAAAATTTAAAAAAAAACGACAAGGGGTAGGTATGCAAAATCTGAAATTTTTTCGAAAAAATTAAATTTAGGAAAACGAACTAAATTTAAATGAAGAATCAATTGGCATGAAAAATAATGAACAAATTGGTATTCCGTTTCAAAATCGGTTCAGTTTTGACTGAATTATGAGAGTTCAAAATTTAAAAAAAACGACAAGGGGTAGGTATGCAAAATCTGAAATTTTTTCGAAAAAATTAAATTTAGGAAAACGAACTAAATTTAAATGAAAGAATCAATTGGCATGAAAAATAATGAACAAATTGGTATTCTTCGTTTAAAATTAGTTCAGTTTTCACTGAATTTAATTTTTTCGAAAAATTTCAGATTTTGCAAACCAACTTGTCTTTTTTAAATTTTGAACTCGATAATGGTCAGTTGCAAAATCTGAACGATTTTGAAACGGAATAGAATTATTCATTATTTTAGGAAAACGAACTAAATTTAAATGAAGAATCAATTGGCATGAAAAATAATGAACAAATTGGTATTCCGTTTTAAAAATCGGTTCAGTTTTGACTGAATTATGAGAGTTCAAAATTTAAAAAAAAACGACAAGGGGTAGGTATGCAAAATCTGAAATTTTTTCGAAAAAATTAAATTTAGGAAAACGAACTAAATTTAAATGAAGAATCAATTGGCATGAAAAATAATGAACAAATTGGTATTCCGTTTCAAAATCGGTTCAGTTTTGACTGAATTATGAGAGTTCAAAATTTAAAAAAAACGACAAGGTAGGTATCAAAAATCTGAAATTTTTTCGAAAAAATTAAATTTAGGAAAACGAACTAAATTTAAATAAAGAATCAATTGGCATGAAAAATAATGAACAAATTGGTATTCCGTTTAAAAATCGGTTCAGTTTTGACTGAATTATGAGAGTTCAAAATTTAAAAAAAACGACAAGGGGTAGGTATGCAAAATCTGAAATTTTTTCGAAAAAATTAAATTTAGGAAAACGAACTAAATTTAAATGAAGAATCAATTGGCATGAAAAATAATGAACAAATTGGTATTCCGTTTAAAAATCGGTTCAGTTTTGACTGAATTATGAGAGTTCAAAATTTAAAAAAAACGACAAGGGGTAGGTATGCAAAATCTGAAATTTTTTCGAAAAAATTAAATTTAGGAAAACGAACTAAATTTAAATGAAGAATCAATTGGCATGAAAAATAATGAACAAATTGGTATTCCGTTTAAAAATCGGTTCAGTTTTGACTGAATTATGAGAGTTCAAAATTTAAAAAAAACGACAAGGGGTAGGTATGCAAAATCTGAAATTTTTTCGAAAAAATTAAATTTAGGAAAACGAACTAAATTTAAATGAAGAATCAATTGGCATGAAAAATAATGAACAAATTGGTATTCCGTTTAAAAATCGGTTCAGTTTTGACTGAATTATGAGAGTTCAAAATTTAAAAAAAACGACAAGGGGTAGGTATGCAAAATCTGAAATTTTTTCGAAAAAATTAAATTTAGGAAAACGAACTAAATTTAAATGAAGAATCAATTGGCATGAAAAATAATGAACAAATTGGTATTCCGTTTAAAAATCGGTTCAGTTTTGACTGAATTATGAGAGTTCAAAATTTAAAAAAAACGACAAGGGGTAGGTATGCAAAATCTGAAATTTTTTCGAAAAAATTAAATTTAGGAAAACGAACTAAATTTAAATGAAGAATCAATTGGCATGAAAAATAATGAACAAATTGGTATTCCGTTTAAAAATCGGTTCAGTTTTGACTGAATTATGAGAGTTCAAAATTTAAAAAAAACGACAAGGGGTAGGTATGCAAAATCTGAAATTTTTCGAAAAAATTAAATTTAGGAAAACGAACTAAATTTAAATGAAGAATCAATTGGCATGAAAAATAATGAACAAATTGGTATTCCGTTTCAAAATCGGTTCAGTTTTGACTGAATTATGAGAGTTCAAAATTTAAAAAAAACGACAAGGGGTAGGTATGCAAAATCTGAAATTTTTTCGAAAAAATTAAATTTAGGAAAACGAACTAAATTTAAATAAAGAATCAATTGGCATGAAAAATAATGAACAAATTGGTATTCCGTTTCAAAATCGGTTCAGTTTTGACTGAATTATGAGAGTTCAAAATTTAAAAAAAACGACAAGGGGTAGGTATGCAAAATCTGAAATTTTTTCGAAAAAATTAAATTTAGGAAAACGAACTAAATTTAAATGAAGAATCAATTGGCATGAAAAATAATGAACAAATTGGTATTCCGTTTAAAAATCGGTTCAGTTTTGACTGAATTATGAGAGTTCAAAATTTAAAAAAAACGACAAGGGGTAGGTATGCAAAATCTGAAATTTTTTCGAAAAAATTAAATTTAGGAAAACGAACTAAATTTAAATGAAGAATCAATTGGCATGAAAAATAATGAACAAATTGGTATTCCGTTTAAAAATCGGTTCAGTTTTGACTGAATTATGAGAGTTCAAAATTTAAAAAAAACGACAAGGGGTAGGTATGCAAAATCTGAAATTTTTCGAAAAAATTAAATTTAGGAAAACGAACTAAATTTAAATGAAGAATCAATTGGCATGAAAAATAATGAACAAATTGGTATTCCGTTTAAAAATCGGTTCAGTTTTGACTGAATTATGAGAGTTCAAAATTTAAAAAAAACGACAAGGGGTAGGTATGCAAAATCTGAAATTTTTTCGAAAAAATTAAATTTAGGAAAACGAACTAAATTTAAATGAAGAATCAATTGGCATGAAAAATAATGAACAAATTGGTATTCCGTTTAAAAATCGGTTCAGTTTTGACTGAATTATGAGAGTTCAAAATTTAAAAAAACACGACAAGGGGTAGGTATGCAAAATCTGAAATTTTTTCGAAAAAATTAAATTTAGGAAAACGAACTAAATTTAAATGAAGAATCAATTGGCATGAAAAATAATGAACAAATTGGTATTCCGTTTCAAAATCGGTTCAGTTTTGACTGAATTATGAGAGTTCAAAATTTAAAAAAAACGACAAGGGGTAGGTATGCAAAATCTGAAATTTTTTCGAAAAAATTAAATTTAGGAAAACGAACTAAATTTAAATGAAGAATCAATTGGCATGAAAAATAATGAACAAATTGGTATTCCGTTTAAAAATCGGTTCAGTTTTGACTGAATTATGAGAGTTCAAAATTTAAAAAAAACGACAAGGGGTAGGTATGCAAAATCTGAAATTTTTTCGAAAAAATTAAATTTAGGAAAACGAACTAAATTTAAATGAAGAATCAATTGGCATGAAAAATAATGAACAAATTGGTATTCCGTTTAAAAATCGGTTCAGTTTTGACTGAATTATGAGAGTTCAAAATTTAAAAAAAACGACAAGGGGTAGGTATGCAAAATCTGAAATTTTTTCGAAAAAATTAAATTTAGGAAAACGAACTAAATTTAAATGAAGAATCAATTGGCATGAAAAATAATGAACAAATTGGTATTCCGTTTAAAAATCGGTTCAGTTTTGACTGAATTATGAGAGTTCAAAATTTAAAAAAAAACGACAAGGGGTAGGTATGCAAAATCTGAAATTTTTTCGAAAAAATTAAATTTAGGAAAACGAACTAAATTTAAATGAAGAATCAATTGGCATGAAAAATAATGAACAAATTGGTATTCCGTTTAAAAATCGGTTCAGTTTTGACTGAATTATGAGAGTTCAAAATTTAAAAAAAACGACAAGGGGTAGGTATGCAAAATCTGAAATTTTTTCGAAAAAATTAAATTTAGGAAAACGAACTAAATTTAAATGAAGAATCAATTGGCATGAAAAATAATGAACAAATTGGTATTCCGTTTAAAAATCGGTTCAGTTTTGACTGAATTATGAGAGTTCAAAATTTAAAAAAAACGACAAGGGGTAGGTATGCAAAATCTGAAATTTTTTCGAAAAAATTAAATTTAGGAAAACGAACTAAATTTAAATGAAGAATCAATTGGCATGAAAAATAATGAACAAATTGGTATTCCGTTTAAAAATCGGTTCAGTTTTGACTGAATTATGAGAGTTCAAAATTTAAAAAAAACGACAAGGGGTAGGTATGCAAAATCTGAAATTTTTTCGAAAAAATTAAATTTAGGAAAACGAACTAAATTTAAATGAAGAATCAATTGGCATGAAAAATAATGAACAAATTGGTATTCCGTTTAAAAATCGGTTCAGTTTTGACTGAATTATGAGAGTTCAAAATTTAAAAAAAACGACAAGGGGTAGGTATGCAAAATCTGAAATTTTTTCGAAAAAATTAAATTTAGGAAAACGAACTAAATTTAAATAAAGAATCAATTGGCATGAAAAATAATGAACAAATTGGTATTCCGTTTCAAAATCGGTTCAGTTTTGACTGAATTATGAGAGTTCAAAATTTAAAAAAAAACGACAAGGGGTAGGTATGCAAAATCTGAAATTTTTTCGAAAAAATTAAATTTAGGAAAACGAACTAAATTTAAATGAAGAATCAATTGGCATGAAAAATAATGAACAAATTGGTATTCCGTTTAAAAATCGGTTCAGTTTTGACTGAATTATGAGAGTTCAAAATTTAAAAAAAACGACAAGGGGTAGGTATGCAAAATCTGAAATTTTTTCGAAAAAATTAAATTTAGGAAAACGAACTAAATTTAAATGAAGAATCAATTGGCATGAAAAATAATGAACAAATTGGTATTCCGTTTCAAAATCGGTTCAGTTTTGACTGAATTATGAGAGTTCAAAATTTTTGAAGAAACGACAAGGGGTAGGTATGCAAAATCTGAAATTTTTTCGAAAAAATTAAATTTAGGAAAACGAACTAAATTTAAATGAAGAATCAATTGGCATGAAAAATAATGAACAAATTGGTATTCCGTTTAAAAATCGGTTCAGTTTTGACTGAATTATGAGAGTTCAAAATTTAAAAAAAACGACAAGGGGTAGGTATGCAAAATCTGAAATTTTTTCGAAAAAATTAAATTTAGGAAAACGAACTAAATTTAAATGAAGAATCAATTGGCATGAAAAATAATGAACAAATTGGTATTCCGTTTCAAAATCGGTTCAGTTTTGACTGAATTATGAGAGTTCAAAATTTAAAAAAAACGACAAGGGGTAGGTATGCAAAATCTGAAATTTTTTCGAAAAAATTAAATTTAGGAAAACGAACTAAATTTAAATGAAGAATCAATTGGCATGAAAAATAATGAACAAATTGGTATTCCGTTTAAAAATCGGTTCAGTTTTGACTGAATTATGAGAGTTCAAAATTTAAAAAAAACGACAAGGGGTAGGTATGCAAAATCTGAAATTTTTTCGAAAAAATTAAATTTAGGAAAACGAACTAAATTTAAATGAAGAATCAATTGGCATGAAAAATAATGAACAAATTGGTATTCCGTTTAAAAATCGGTTCAGTTTTGACTGAATTATGAGAGTTCAAAATTTAAAAAAAACGACAAGGGGTAGGTATGCAAAATCTGAAATTTTTTCGAAAAAATTAAATTTAGGAAAACGAACTAAATTTAAATGAAGAATCAATTGGCATGAAAAATAATGAACAAATTGGTATTCCGTTTCAAAATCGGTTCAGTTTTGACTGAATTATGAGAGTTTAAAATTTTTGAAGAAACGACAAGGGGTAGGTATGCAAAATCTGAAATTTTTTCGAAAAAATTAAATTTAGGAAAACGAACTAAATTTAAATGAAGAATCAATTGGCATGAAAAATAATGAACAAATTGGTATTCCGTTTAAAAATCGGTTCAGTTTTGACTGAATTATGAGAGTTCAAAATTTAAAAAAAACGACAAGGGGTAGGTATGCAAAATCTGAAATTTTTTCGAAAAAATTAAATTTAGGAAAACGAACTAAATTTAAATGAAGAATCAATTGGCATGAAAAATAATGAACAAATTGGTATTCCGTTTAAAAATCGGTTCAGTTTTGACTGAATTATGAGAGTTCAAAATTTAAAAAAAACGACAAGGGGTAGGTATGCAAAATCTGAAATTTTTTCGAAAAAATTAAATTTAGGAAAACGAACTAAATTTAAATGAAGAATCAATTGGCATGAAAAATAATGAACAAATTGGTATTCCGTTTAAAAATCGGTTCAGTTTTGACTGAATTATGAGAGTTTAAAATTTTTGAAGAAACGACAAGGGGTAGGTATGCAAAATCTGAAATTTTTTCGAAAAAATTAAATTTAGGAAAACGAACTAAATTTAAATGAAGAATCAATTGGCATGAAAAATAATGAACAAATTGGTATTCCGTTTAAAAATCGGTTCAGTTTTGACTGAATTATGAGAGTTCAAAATTTAAAAAAAACGACAAGGGGTAGGTATGCAAAATCTGAAATTTTTTCGAAAAAATTAAATTTAGGAAAACGAACTAAATTTAAATGAAGAATCAATTGGCATGAAAAATAATGAACAAATTGGTATTCCGTTTCAAAATCGGTTCAGTTTTGACTGAATTATGAGAGTTTAAAATTTTTGAAGAAACGACAAGGGGTAGGTATGCAAAATCTGAAATTTTTTCGAAAAAATTAAATTTAGGAAAACGAACTAAATTTAAATGAAGAATCAATTGGCATGAAAAATAATGAACAAATTGGTATTCCGTTTAAAAATCGGTTCAGTTTTGACTGAATTATGAGAGTTCAAAATTTAAAAAAAACGACAAGGGGTAGGTATGCAAAATCTGAAATTTTTTCGAAAAAATTAAATTTAGGAAAACGAACTAAATTTAAATGAAGAATCAATTGGCATGAAAAATAATGAACAAATTGGTATTCCGTTTAAAAATCGGTTCAGTTTTGACTGAATTATGAGAGTTCAAAATTTAAAAAAAACGACAAGGGGTAGGTATGCAAAATCTGAAATTTTTTCGAAAAAATTAAATTTAGGAAAACGAACTAAATTTAAATGAAGAATCAATTGGCATGAAAAATAATGAACAAATTGGTATTCCGTTTAAAAATCGGTTCAGTTTTGACTGAATTATGAGAGTTCAAAATTTAAAAAAAACGACAAGGGGTAGGTATGCAAAATCTGAAATTTTTTCGAAAAAATTAAATTTAGGAAAACGAACTAAATTTAAATGAAGAATCAATTGGCATGAAAAATAATGAACAAATTGGTATTCCGTTTAAAAATCGGTTCAGTTTTGACTGAATTATGAGAGTTCAAAATTTAAAAAAAACGACAAGGGGTAGGTATGCAAAATCTGAAATTTTTTCGAAAAAATTAAATTTAGGAAAACGAACTAAATTTAAATGAAGAATCAATTGGCATGAAAAATAATGAACAAATTGGTATTCCGTTTAAAAATCGGTTCAGTTTTGACTGAATTATGAGAGTTTAAAATTTTTGAAGAAACGACAAGGGGTAGGTATGCAAAATCTGAAATTTTTTCGAAAAAATTAAATTTAGGAAAACGAACTAAATTTAAATGAAGAATCAATTGGCATGAAAAATAATGAACAAATTGGTATTCCGTTTAAAAATCGGTTCAGTTTTGACTGAATTATGAGAGTTCAAAATTTAAAAAAAACGACAAGGGGTAGGTATGCAAAATCTGAAATTTTTTCGAAAAAATTAAATTTAGGAAAACGAACTAAATTTAAATGAAGAATCAATTGGCATGAAAAATAATGAACAAATTGGTATTCCGTTTAAAAATCGGTTCAGTTTTGACTGAATTATGAGAGTTCAAAATTTAAAAAAAACGACAAGGGGTAGGTATGCAAAATCTGAAATTTTTTCGAAAAAATTAAATTTAGGAAAACGAACTAAATTTAAATGAAGAATCAATTGGCATGAAAAATAATGAACAAATTGGTATTCCGTTTAAAAATCGGTTCAGTTTTGACTGAATTATGAGAGTTTAAAATTTTTGAAGAAACGACAAGGGGTAGGTATGCAAAATCTGAAATTTTTTCGAAAAAATTAAATTTAGGAAAACGAACTAAATTTAAATGAAGAATCAATTGGCATGAAAAATAATGAACAAATTGGTATTCCGTTTAAAAATCGGTTCAGTTTTGACTGAATTATGAGAGTTCAAAATTTAAAAAAAACGACAAGGGGTAGGTATGCAAAATCTGAAATTTTTTCGAAAAAATTAAATTTAGGAAAACGAACTAAATTTAAATGAAGAATCAATTGGCATGAAAAATAATGAACAAATTGGTATTCCGTTTAAAAATCGGTTCAGTTTTGACTGAATTATGAGAGTTCAAAATTTAAAAAAAACGACAAGGGGTAGGTATGCAAAATCTGAAATTTTTTCGAAAAAATTAAATTTAGGAAAACGAACTAAATTTAAATGAAGAATCAATTGGCATGAAAAATAATGAACAAATTGGTATTCCGTTTAAAAATCGGTTCAGTTTTGACTGAATTATGAGAGTTCAAAATTTAAAAAAAACGACAAGGGGTAGGTATGCAAAATCTGAAATTTTTTCGAAAAAATTAAATTTAGGAAAACGAACTAAATTTAAATGAAGAATCAATTGGCATGAAAAATAATGAACAAATTGGTATTCCGTTTAAAAATCGGTTCAGTTTTGACTGAATTATGAGAGTTCAAAATTTAAAAAAAACGACAAGGGGTAGGTATGCAAAATCTGAAATTTTTTCGAAAAAATTAAATTTAGGAAAACGAACTAAATTTAAATGAAGAATCAATTGGCATGAAAAATAATGAACAAATTGGTATTCCGTTTAAAAATCGGTTCAGTTTTGACTGAATTATGAGAGTTCAAAATTTAAAAAAAACGACAAGGGGTAGGTATGCAAAATCTGAAATTTTTTCGAAAAAATTAAATTTAGGAAAACGAACTAAATTTAAATGAAGAATCAATTGGCATGAAAAATAATGAACAAATTGGTATTCCGTTTAAAAATCGGTTCAGTTTTGACTGAATTATGAGAGTTCAAAATTTAAAAAAAACGACAAGGGGTAGGTATGCAAAATCTGAAATTTTTTCGAAAAAATTAAATTTAGGAAAACGAACTAAATTTAAATGAAGAATCAATTGGCATGAAAAATAATGAACAAATTGGTATTCCGTTTAAAAATCGGTTCAGTTTTGACTGAATTATGAGAGTTCAAAATTTAAAAAAAACGACAAGGGGTAGGTATGCAAAATCTGAAATTTTTTCGAAAAAATTAAATTTAGGAAAACGAACTAAATTTAAATGAAGAATCAATTGGCATGAAAAATAATGAACAAATTGGTATTCCGTTTAAAAATCGGTTCAGTTTTGACTGAATTATGAGAGTTCAAAATTTAAAAAAAACGACAAGGGGTAGGTATGCAAAATCTGAAATTTTTTCGAAAAAATTAAATTTAGGAAAACGAACTAAATTTAAATGAAGAATCAATTGGCATGAAAAATAATGAACAAATTGGTATTCCGTTTAAAAATCGGTTCAGTTTTGACTGAATTATGAGAGTTCAAAATTTAAAAAAAACGACAAGGGGTAGGTATGCAAAATCTGAAATTTTTTCGAAAAAATTAAATTTAGGAAAACGAACTAAATTTAAATGAAGAATCAATTGGCATGAAAAATAATGAACAAATTGGTATTCCGTTTCAAAATCGGTTCAGTTTTGACTGAATTATGAGAGTTCAAAATTTTAAAAAAACGACAAGGGGTAGGTATGCAAAATCTGAAATTTTTTCGAAAAAATTAAATTTAGGAAAACGAACTAAATTTAAATGAAGAATCAATTGGCATGAAAAATAATGAACAAATTGGTATTCCGTTTAAAAATCGGTTCAGTTTTGACTGAATTATGAGAGTTCAAAATTTAAAAAAAAACGACAAGGGGTAGGTATGCAAAATCTGAAATTTTTTCGAAAAAATTAAATTTAGGAAAACGAACTAAATTTAAATGAAGAATCAATTGGCATGAAAAATAATGAACAAATTGGTATTCCGTTTAAAAATCGGTTCAGTTTTGACTGAATTATGAGAGTTCAAAATTTAAAAAAAACGACAAGGGGTAGGTATGCAAAATCTGAAATTTTTTCGAAAAAATTAAATTTAGGAAAACGAACTAAATTTAAATGAAGAATCAATTGGCATGAAAAATAATGAACAAATTGGTATTCCGTTTAAAAATCGGTTCAGTTTTGACTGAATTATGAGAGTTCAAAATTTAAAAAAAACGACAAGGGGTAGGTATGCAAAATCTGAAATTTTTTCGAAAAAATTAAATTTAGGAAAACGAACTAAATTTAAATGAAGAATCAATTGGCATGAAAAATAATGAACAAATTGGTATTCCGTTTAAAAATCGGTTCAGTTTTGACTGAATTATGAGAGTTCAAAATTTAAAAAAAACGACAAGGGGTAGGTATGCAAAATCTGAAATTTTTTCGAAAAAATTAAATTTAGGAAAACGAACTAAATTTAAATGAAGAATCAATTGGCATGAAAAATAATGAACAAATTGGTATTCCGTTTCAAAATCGGTTCAGTTTTGACTGAATTATGAGAGTTCAAAATTTAAAAAAAACGACAAGGGGTAGGTATGCAAAATCTGAAATTTTTTCGAAAAAATTAAATTTAGGAAAACGAACTAAATTTAAATGAAGAATCAATTGGCATGAAAAATAATGAACAAATTGGTATTCCGTTTAAAAATCGGTTCAGTTTTGACTGAATTATGAGAGTTCAAAATTTAAAAAAAACGACAAGGGGTAGGTATGCAAAATCTGAAATTTTTTCGAAAAAATTAAATTTAGGAAAACGAACTAAATTTAAATGAAGAATCAATTGGCATGAAAAATAATGAACAAATTGGTATTCCGTTTAAAAATCGGTTCAGTTTTGACTGAATTATGAGAGTTCAAAATTTTTGAAAAAACGACAAGGGGTAGGTATGCAAAATCTGAAATTTTTTCGAAAAAATTAAATTTAGGAAAACGAACTAAATTTAAATGAAGAATCAATTGGCATGAAAAATAATGAACAAATTGGTATTCCGTTTAAAAATCGGTTCAGTTTTGACTGAATTATGAGAGTTCAAAATTTAAAAAAAACGACAAGGGGTAGGTATGCAAAATCTGAAATTTTTTCGAAAAAATTAAATTTAGGAAAACGAACTAAATTTAAATGAAGAATCAATTGGCATGAAAAATAATGAACAAATTGGTATTCCGTTTAAAAATCGGTTCAGTTTTGACTGAATTATGAGAGTTCAAAATTTAAAAAAAACGACAAGGGGTAGGTATGCAAAATCTGAAATTTTTTCGAAAAAATTAAATTTAGGAAAACGAACTAAATTTAAATGAAGAATCAATTGGCATGAAAAATAATGAACAAATTGGTATTCCGTTTAAAAATCGGTTCAGTTTTGACTGAATTATGAGAGTTCAAAATTTAAAAAAAACGACAAGGGGTAGGTATGCAAAATCTGAAATTTTTTCGAAAAAATTAAATTTAGGAAAACGAACTAAATTTAAATGAAGAATCAATTGGCATGAAAAATAATGAACAAATTGGTATTCCGTTTAAAAATCGGTTCAGTTTTGACTGAATTATGAGAGTTCAAAATTTAAAAAAAACGACAAGGGGTAGGTATGCAAAATCTGAAATTTTTTTCGAAAAAATTAAATTTAGGAAAACGAACTAAATTTAAATGAAGAATCAATTGGCATGAAAAATAATGAACAAATTGGTATTCCGTTTAAAAATCGGTTCAGTTTTGACTGAATTATGAGAGTTCAAAATTTTTGAAAAAACGACAAGGGGTAGGTATGCAAAATCTGAAATTTTTTCGAAAAAATTAAATTTAGGAAAACGAACTAAATTTAAATGAAGAATCAATTGGCATGAAAAATAATGAACAAATTGGTATTCCGTTTAAAAATCGGTTCAGTTTTGACTGAATTATGAGAGTTCAAAATTTAAAAAAAACGACAAGGGGTAGGTATGCAAAATCTGAAATTTTTTCGAAAAAATTAAATTTAGGAAAACGAACTAAATTTAAATGAAGAATCAATTGGCATGAAAAATAATGAACAAATTGGTATTCCGTTTAAAAATCGGTTCAGTTTTGACTGAATTATGAGAGTTCAAAATTTTAAAAAAAACGACAAGGGGTAGGTATGCAAAATCTGAAATTTTTTCGAAAAAATTAAATTTAGGAAAACGAACTAAATTTAAATGAAGAATCAATTGGCATGAAAAATAATGAACAAATTGGTATTCCGTTTAAAAATCGGTTCAGTTTTGACTGAATTATGAGAGTTCAAAATTTAAAAAAAACGACAAGGGGTAGGTATGCAAAATCTGAAATTTTTTCGAAAAAATTAAATTTAGGAAAACGAACTAAATTTAAATGAAGAATCAATTGGCATGAAAAATAATGAACAAATTGGTATTCCGTTTAAAAATCGGTTCAGTTTTGACTGAATTATGAGAGTTCAAAATTTTAAAAAAAACGACAAGGGGTAGGTATGCAAAATCTGAAATTTTTTCGAAAAAATTAAATTTAGGAAAACGAACTAAATTTAAATGAAGAATCAATTGGCATGAAAAATAATGAACAAATTGGTATTCCGTTTAAAAATCGGTTCAGTTTTGACTGAATTATGAGAGTTCAAAATTTTTGAAAAAACGACAAGGGGTAGGTATGCAAAATCTGCAA